>JAVGWX010000015.1:64966646-64976646 GCA_036924085.1 Ariolimax columbianus
TATTCATGTAATAAATCTGGCACCTGCTGTTTGCCATGTTATTTTCTGTGTGTGTTCGTGAATGATGTGGATGCATGTGGTGACATTCTAACTTGGCACACATTTAGCAGCATCGTGGCTCTGTATTTTTGTATTTGAGGGAAACAGTGCAGATCTATTGAGACTATTATTGGACTGTCGTCACTGCCTATTTCCAAATAATGTAGCCCTTCTATATTTGTAAAAAAAAAAAAACAACAACTTGATATTGTTGCTAATACATAATCGAAATACTCAAATGCCAAATGGTTGTGGAAGGTAGAATTGATAACCTCCACTATTCAAGACAAATCGAGAAGAGTTAAAAGTATCAACGCAAAGCGTCTCCAGTAATTGCTGTTACTTTTGGAAGACATCATAATGTTGTTGTCTTAACCAGATATAATATTTATTTACCTGTCATAGATTTTCAACCAATCATAACTGCCATCGATCTCACTTTCGGTGTCCAAATCAAAATCTAAGAAAACAATACCCCAACGGCCAGAAGTAACAGTCCACTCCCAGGTGTTGTTGACATTTCTGGGGTAAGACATCGGGTAAAAGTCTGATTGAATGGTTGTGTCATCTGTTTTGGCGTTGGTGATCTTCTGGTGTGTCTTGGCTGATAGAATAATAAACAGAGTTTGGAAGAAAGTTTGGCATTTTGCGGGTAGTCAGAATTAGCATACACAAAATGTTTAATTCAAAGATAAGAAATACGGGGGTCCTTCATGTCACATCACGTAACGTTTGTCCTTTCTTTCCCTCCATTTTTTCCCACCTCGCAACACTTCGCCAACATAATCGCAACCACCCCCACCATCCCCCTCCCCCTCTTTAACGTGCCATCACAAGGGTTATAACTAGGGTTAAGTTAGGGCCAAGTTATATTATGGTTAGATTATGGTTAGGGTTAGAATTGGGGTTAGGGTTAGAATTGGGGTTAGGGTTAGAATTTAGGTTATGGTTAGAATTGGGGTTAGGGTTAGAATATATGGGTTAGGGTTAGAATAGGGGTTAGAGTTAGAATTGGGGTTAGGGTTAGAATATATGGGTTAGGGTTAGAATTGGGGTTAGGGTTAGAATAGGGGTTAGGGTTAGAATATATGGGTTAGGGTTAGAATAGGGGTTAGAGTTAGAATATATGGGTTAGGGTTAGAATTGGGGTTAGGGTTAGAATTGGGGTTAGGGTTAGAATTGGGGTTAGGGTTAGAATAGGGGTTAGGGTTAGAATAGGGGTTAGGGTTAGAATAGGGGTTAGGGTTAGAATTGGGGTTAGGGTTAGAATAGGGGTTAGGGTTAGAATAGGGGTTAGGGTTAGAATTGGGGTTAGGGTTAGAATTGGGGTTAGGGTTAGAATTGGGGTTAGGGTTAGAATATATGGGTTAGGGTTAGAATAGGGGTTAGAGTTAGAATATATGTGTTAGGGTTAGAATTGGGGTTATGGTTAGAATTGGTGTTAGGGTTAGAATATATGGGTTAGGGTTAGAATAGGGGTTAGAGTTAGAATTGGGGTTAGGGTTAGAATATATGGGTTAGGGTTAGAATTGGGGTTAGGGTTAGAATAGGGGTTAGGGTTAGAATATATGGGTTAGGGTTAGAATAGGGGTTAGAGTTAGAATATATGGGTTAGGGTTAGAATTGGGGTTAGGGTTAGAATTGGGGTTAGGGTTAGAATTGGGGTTAGGGTTAGAATTGGGGTTAGGGTTAGAATTGGGGTTAGGGTTAGAATAGGGGTTAGGGTTAGAATAGGGGTTAGGGTTAGAATTGGGGTTAGGGTTAGAATAGGGGTTAGGGTTAGAATAGGGGTTAGGGTTAGAATAGGGGTTAGGGTTAGAATTGGGGTTAGGGTTAGAATTGGGGTTAGGGTTAGAATTGGGGTTAGGGTTAGAATAGGGGTTAGAATAGAGGTTAGGGTTAGAATAGGGGTTAGGGTTAGAATTGGGGTTAGGGTTAGAATAGGGGTTAGGGTTAGAATAGGGGTTAGGGTTAGAATAGGGGTTAGGGTTAGAATAGGGGTTAGGGTTAGAATTGGGGTTAGGGTTAGAATAGGGGCTAGGGTTAGAATAGGGGTTAGGGTTAGAATTGGGGTTAGGGTTAGAATAGGGGTTAGGGTTAGAATTGGGGTTAGGGTTATAATTGGGGTTAGGGTTAGAATTGGGGTTAGGGTTATAATTGGGGTTAGGGTTAGAATTGGGGTTAGGGTTAGAATTGGGGTTAGGGTTAGAATTGGGGTTAGGGTTAGAATTGGGGTTAGGGTTAGAATTGGGGTTAGGGTTAGAATTGGGGTTAGGGTTAGAATTGGGGTTAGGGTTAGAATTGGGGTTAGGGTTAGAATTGGGGTTAGGGTTAGAATTGGGGTTAGGGTTATAATTGGGGTTAGGGTTAGAATTGGGGTTAGGGTTAGCATCTTTTCTACACTTCAATCTTTATCTAAGTCTGTACTTATCTATTTAAAAATAAAATGATATCGACCTGTCCTCCCCTGAACCCGAAATGGAATGTCCCGTTACAGTTATTAGCTGTCAAATTCGTTCGATGGAAACCCAGGGAACTCTGTTTGGGGTGAATTAAGACGCGAGTGCCCACAATCTTCTACTACACTCTCATCCACACTTTTTTAAATAAGTTTAAACAAATGTAAAATTATAAAATGTTTTGTTCTTTTCTGTTCTGTTGAAAATCGACGCCACTACATTCTCTGGGCAATCCCATAGGGGCACTGTCTCCTTCAGCAAGCGGTGTAGAGTGTAGATGCTGGTGGTTCCAGTAACCCGCTGGTTGTTCACACTTCTTCTCTGCCCTCTCAGGCACCCTACTCAGATCGATCCAAGATTGATTTCACAATTCTGAAGTCTTTTAATTTCCAGTTTATCGAATGTAGTGTCAACGTCTAAGAGAAAGGCATTGATCGACCATTGAATGTTACCGCTGTCCATATTCAGTCCCTAGTGCATTCACCGGAGTAAGACCTCAGCTAGTTTATTGTCGTCGGGACCTGAATAATAAACTCACACAAGCTTGACTCCCGAAAACTTGACGCCCGAAAGCTTGACGCCAGAAAACTTGACAATTCTATGGACATTATCAACTCGTGGTGTAGCCGGGTCCTTCTGAAGCAAAGATTGAGAGTCTAATTCGATTACATTTTTTAAATTTGTGTTTATTGTATGTGTTTGCCTCACTAGTTTCTACTGGTGGAGGCGCGCCTATTCCACCCCAGACCGTAGTCCATTTGGGCGATACCAAGACGCATAAACCAGTGCTTGGATGCGTGTGTGTATCTGTTTGTACCTAACCTGGTGTTTCCGTGATGTTCTTCCCGTTTTTCCTCGCCATTTGATGATCCTCTCGTTGTCATTCGTAGGTATTTTGTTGCTATTTTCATTTTCTTGTGTTTCTTGGTTTACCCTGTCGGGTTTCCGAGGCTCAATATGCACAATAGTTTTCCTGGGACCATTTTGGGAATGAGTATATTTATTTCCCTTCATATTTCATGCGGACCCCTTTAATTAAATTTTTTTTCCTGATTTAAATATATATATATATACATCTCTTTTAAAGACGTCTTAAATAGTTTCCTCAGAGCGGAAGACACGACCATCATCTTCATTTTTAAAATGGTAGTGATGTCATATGTGTCCCACTTCTCTCGACGGCAACCTAACACCTCACTGTAGCAGAGAAGGGGTGCCCGTTGTACTTCTATGACCAGTCACATTTCTTCATTGTGGATACCTTCTAACCTTTCACATTGTGACCTTAACAGTTGGAGGGTAACTATCCCATAAATGGCTGCTATAGTTAACAATGGTAGCAAATAGCTGATAAGAAAGTTAATAATGTGGTAGGTTAATAATTCTTTTTTTGGGGGGTTAAAAAGACGACCAATAAATTGATACATTTACGGGAGCGGATGAGCTGCAGTGGTTATCGACCCATAGCTGACTGCTAGAGTCAGGGGCAGCGAACCAGAGCTGCCAAGACCCTTCTACACCTCCAAGCTGTGATCCTGGATAACTTGCTGCAACAGAGCATACTGGCTAAGGAGAAGGGATCGAAGAGGGAATGCTAACCCGGTACTAAAAAAATGCTTGCTGAAGTCGGATGTGTTGGACCGAATGGTGCAAATATCGCAGTCAAGCTGTAAACTACGACACAACGCATTCCGTTCTTTGGACTACATTCTGCTACTTAAGCCCTTTCAGTGTTTGGTAGCGGGAGATTGAGAACGAACGAAGCCAAGCCATACATTTACAGTAAAGTCACTTTTCTTCGCACATCGTAACACATCGCTACAAAACGTTGGTCTGAGAGAAGAGGTCTAGAAACGATACCTCTAAATAGTATACAAGAACACAAGAATGAGCAGCTTGCTTTTGCTGAGAATAACGGAGTTGTTGGAGTCTGGATGAATATGCTGCAAGCTGATGAAGTGAAATCATCTCTTTTGTATCTAATGCACCAGAAGGTGCTGGGTTCGATCCCCATCACAGCACCGGCCGTTACCCTGGGGAAGCAAACCCTTAGAAAATGCAGGAGGAAGCAGACCCTTACATAAAATGCATGCTGAAGTCGGATGCACTGGGCCGACAGGCGCAAAATAAAAACCACAGTGCAACGCACACCGCCTTGGGGATAAGAGAAATAAGGCGAACGCAAAAAACAAAAAACAAAAAAAAATTTTTTTTTAATATATAATTTTGTAGTAGGCTTGTGGTACGGATCGTTTTCACTTTATAGTTCTCCTTCCTTTGTAATAATAAACCCAACAACATCTTTACCCTCAACCTCCACCAATCTCGGAACCATTTCCCTCAGGGGATCAGGATTTAGACTCACAGTACATCATTAGGGATGTCTTAAAAGACAGCGCATGAGGGTTGTGCACGAGGCTGGAACTTCCATAATGGCAAAACTAAGTAGTGCAGTAGCAACCACTACCAGACCACATAAGTAATGTGTCTCAGACCAGACCACATCAATAATGTGTCTCAGATCAGACCACATCAATAATGTGTCTCAGACCACTGTCAGCAGACTACATAAATAATGTGTCTCAGACCAGACCACATAAGTAATGCGTCTCAGACAAGACCACATAAATAGTGTGTCTCTGACCAGACCACTTAAGTAAAGTGTCTCAGACCAATGTCAGCCGACCATATAAATAGTGTGTCTCAGACAAGACCACATAAATAGTGTGTCTCAGACAAGACCACATAAATAGTGTGTCTCAGTCAAGACCACATAAATAATGTGTCTCAGACCAGACCACATAAGTAATGTGTCTCAGACCAGACCACATAAATAATGTGTCTTAGACCAGACCACATCAATAATGTGTCTCAGATCAGACCACATAAATAATGTGTCTCAGACCACCGCATCAGACCACATAAATAATGTGTCTTAGACCAGACCACATCAATAATGTGTCTCAGATCAGACCACATAAATAATGTGTCTCAGACCAGACCACATAAATAATGTGTCTCAGACCAGATCATATAGATGATGTGTCTCAGACCAGACCACATAGATGATATGTCTCAGACAGTATTGAGGGGACGGCTGGGGCTAGTGGTTAAGTGACATAGCTCACAATCCGAAGGTGCTGGGTTCGCTCCCCAATCACAACATCGACCGTTACCCCGGAGAAGCAAACCCTTACAAAAGTAGGAGGAAGCAGACCCTTGCATACAATGCATGCTGGAGTCGGATGCACTTGGTCAACAGATGCAAAATAAAAACATTGTGCAACGCACACCGTCTTGTGGAATGGAGAAATGGAGAAAAAAGAGACCATCTTGAAGACCATTTCTCACTATAACAGAGTCCCATAACAGAGACTGTTGTTGGGATTTTTATTTATTTATTTATTTTTTTGCGTTCGCCTTATTTTTCTAATCCCCAAGGCGGTGTGCTTTGCACTGTGTTTTTATTTTGCGCCTGTCGGCCCAGTGCGTCCTCCTGCATTTTCTAAGGGTTTGCTTCCCCGGGGTAACGGCCGGTGCTGTGATCGGTGCTGTGATCGAACCCAGCACCTTCGGGTTGGGAGCCGTGCCACTTAACCACTAGGCCACGCCGTCCCCTGTGTTGTCGGGGATCAAAGGCTAGAGACTTCATCGTACTAGGACTTGGCTTTTTATGGAGTAAGATGACCTGTCCCCTCTCTCGATATCTTTCTTTCCCTAACAGTAAACCAAGCACCAATTCAGCGTTTCGACATTAGGGATTAAACCAGGTACCATTGTCGCGAGAGGCGACGCTGTGCCATTCTACCGCGTTCAAAGCACATCAGTGGAATTGCAAAGTAAAATGAAGGAGGCGGTTGTTGTTGTTGTTGTTGTTGTTGTTGTTTAATACCCACAATGGGTATGTTTACTCATTTGTGCGCACTGAAAATGGCGTTCAGTGGCTAGTTGTAGTAGCTTCCCTCACATCCAGAATGTGCTGATGAAAGTGGACCGCGGTCCTCCAGGCGGTTGTGCTACGCTTTGCTTAATTTGCATTATGCACACTACTACGGCGATCATGTCCATCCACATCTCGTCAGCCAGACTGCCTTAAAAACAGTATGTTTCCAGGAAACGTTATATGGAAGAGAGATAGTAGTCTTGGTCAGTTTATTGTGCCTTTGGCGTCATGGTCAGTATGTTGTGCCTTCGATGTCCTGGTCAGTATGTTGTGTCTTCGACGTATTGGTCAGTATGTTGTGTGTTCGACGTCCTGGTCAGTATGTTGTGTGTGTGTTCGGCGTCCTGATCAGTATGTTGTGTGTGTGTTCGACGTCCTGGTCAGTATGTTGTGTCTTCGATGTCCTGGTCAGTATGTTGTGTGTGTGTTCGACGTCCTGGTCAGTAAGTTGTGTCTTCGACGTCCTGGTCAGCATGTTGTGTGTGTGTTCGACGTCCTGGTCAGTATGTTGTGTCTTCAACGTCCTGGTCAGTATACTGTGTCTTCGACGTCCTGGTCAGTATGTTGTGCCTTCGACGTCCTGGTCAGAATGTTGTGTGTTCGACGTCCTGGTCAGTATGTTGTGTCTTCGATGTCCTGGTCAGTATGTTGTGTGTTCGACGTCCTGGTCAGTATGTTGTGTGTGTGTTCGACGTCCTGATCAGTATGTTGTGTGTGTGTTTGACGTCCTGGTCAGTATGTTGTGTCTTCGATGTCCTGGTCAGTATACTGTGTATGTGTTCGATGTCCTGGTCAGTATCTTGTGTCTTCGATGTCCTGGTCAGTATGTTGTGTGTGTGTTCGATGTCCTGGTCAGTATATTATGTGTGTGTTCGATGTCCTGGTCAGTATGTTCTGTCTTCGACGTCTTGGTCAGTATGATGTGTGTGTGTTCGACGTCCTGGTCAGTAAGTTGTGTCTTCGACGTCCTGGTCAGTATGTTGTGTGTGTGTTCGACGTCCTGGTCAGTATGTTGTGCCTTCGACGTCCTGGTCAGTATGTTGTGTGTTCGACGTGCTGGGCAGTATGTTGTGTGTTTGACGTCCTGGTCAGTATGTTGTGTGTGTGTTCGATGTCCTGGTCAGTATGTTGTGCCTTCGACGTCCTGGTCAGTATGTTGTGTGTTTGACGTCCTGGTCAGTAGGTTGTGTATTTGACGTCCTGGTCAGTATGTTGTGCCTTCGACGTCCTGGTCAGTATGTTGTATGTTCGATGTCCTGGTCAGTATGTTGTGTGTTCGATGTCCTGGTCAGTATGTTGTGCCTGACCGGACTAGCGGCTCAGTCCCTCGAAGGAAGCAGTAAAAGTAACAATATATGTATTTACTTACTCACCTCCCCAGCTAAGACATAGTATTGCTGTAGCCAGGACTAACGCTAAAATTGACATCTTGTTCAAGCCTGCTTATTCTCTTTGTATATGCTCTGTAAAATTATCACAAAAGAACTTTAACGTGCAATATATAAGGCTCTTCTTAACTTACCTAAACATCTTTATACTGGTTTAGAAGACTCTGTAGAGTCTGTATACAACCAGTTTCATTTACATTGCCTTTATCTAAAAGCTATGGGCATACAATTTATTCCTAAATGCATTAACTGTCCCTGCCTCCACTACTTCATGTGGCAATGTATTCCAAGCATTCACCACTCTCTGTCTAAAAAATATTTCATAATATCTAATCTGGACCTTTCTTTAGTTAATTTGTAGCTATGCCCTTTTTGTTGGTGTAAGTGGTTGTATTTTGAAAAAAAATGGTTTCAGTAAAATCTAATTTATCCGTTCCATTGATTATCTTATAAACCTGTATTGTCACGTCGAATTATTCTCTTTTCTAAACACTGAAGGTCGGTTTTTCTGAGTCTTTCCTCATAACTGTAATTCTAGAATCCCACTACCAGCTTTTGTCGCTTTTTTGTGCATGCTTATATCTCCTCTACAATAAGGACTCCACATCTGAATGCACTACTCCAATCTAGGTGTAACTAATGCTTTATACAGTTTGACTATCACTTCCTTGCTCCTATGTTTAATATTTTTTTTTATCATACCTAACATCACACCGACAACCTGACGCTAAATAAAATGGGTATACTTGATCAACTTCACAAAAATAAGGTCCAAGTATACACACACAAAAATACACAAAGATTATGAGAAAAAAAAACACATAATGGCAATCAGATTGTGTTGGGAGACACTATACTAGAATACATAGTCTTTAATATATCATGATAGCAATATAGACAAATTATAAGGTACAGATATAGATATCAAATTCAGAATACAAAACACTAGATGACCTTTCATTCTGTCTATCTATCTTCAGTTTACTTGTGTCGTTAGACTGTTTTATATTTTTTAGCAGGTGAAATCCGCTGGTGATTTGTCAGGTCAATCACAGTATCTGTTACCAACCTAACGGTTAGTAAACCATAGAATATACGATCGAGTATTTGGGACGGACTAGTGGTGGTGGTGGAAGCGTAAATTAGAGCAAGGTAGACCCGCAGCCTATCAGGCGCGTGTATGCCGCTCTGCTAACCATATAACCAAGACCTGATGTTATAGGCACAGTCCTTTTTTGCAACATATTCTCTGTGAGGCGACAATCCCTAGAATAATTTGAGTAGATTTTTAACTTGAATTAAGTCTATTTTTTTCGATTTCCAACTGGCACGTGATTTTTAACGTGCGCGTCTCTGCACACGGGTGTCTGATCTCACTACTCAGAGATCAGGGGTAATTTTTACCGAATGATCCACGAGAAAAAAATCTCGGTCTCCATCGTGATTTGTATCCACGATCTACAGAACCCGAGGCGAACACCATACCTCGAGACCACTGGGGCCCCTAGGCTTTTATTGCTTTAGGGGATTTGTGGAAATCGAATAAAGATTTAGTCCGCAACAAAAATGCTAAAATCTTCAAATCCAATGTAAAGTTCGTCTTATTAAATTAATCTCTGATGGTTTCAACGAAAACTACAATGGTAAAGGCTAAAGTTTTTCCTCAATGGGAGTATCCAACGAACATTCTTTTTTTGGAACACTTTCTATCCGGTTGTAGCCCAGTGTCGTCTCACTTTCTATCCGGTTGTAGCCCAGTGTCGTCTCACTTTCTATCCGGCTGTAGCCCAGTGTCGTCTCACTTTCTATCCTGTTGTAGCCCAGTGTCGTCTCACTTTCTATCGGGTTGTAGCCCAGTGTTGTCTCACTTTCTATCGGGTTGTAGCCCAGTGTTGTCTCACTTTCTATCGGGTTGTAGCCCAGTGTTGTCTCACTTTCTATCGGGCTGTAGCCCAGTGTTGTCTCACTTTCTATCCGGTTGTAGCCCAGTGTCGTCTCACTTTCTATCCGGTTGTAGCCCAGTGTTGTCTCACTTTCTATCCGGTTGTAGCCCAGTGTCGTCTCACTTTCTATCCGGCTGTAGCCCAGTGTCGTCTCACTTTCTATCCGGTTGTAGCCCAGTGTCGTCTCACTTTATAACGGGTTGTAGCCCAGTGTCGTCTCACCTTATA
>JAVGWX010000015.1:66409146-66586646 GCA_036924085.1 Ariolimax columbianus
CGGGGCAGTGGCTTATGTTCTTGGGCTGTGTGTTTCATATTAATCACCAGCTTTATTGGTTTGTGATCACTGCCTACCAATTGGTCAAGGACAACTCTGTTTATCTTGTGACTGATGTCTCCTGTCGAGAATGCAAGGTCGGGTGTTGAGGTGGACTGCCATCTTTTTGAGTAAAAACAGTGGGAATCATCTGCTTTGTTGAGGAGCTGTAGATTACTATCGATTTCCCAGTCTTTCACTTCGGTGCCGCGTGTATCAGTCTCCGCGTATCCCCATCTCTCTGAGTGGCTATTGAAGTCTCCAACAACTACGGAGTTTGAGTGTTGCACCTCTATTGATTCTAGTGAGATATCCTTTTCGGGTAGGGGGGGGGGGGGAGTACAGATTTATCACTCTCATGGTTTGTTTGTCTAAAGTGACGTAAGCACCAATGATTTCAGATTGGTTGCTTGTGTGGTTTGGGATTTCTCTGCATGGTAGTGAGTTTCTAATTAGAATGATTACTCCACCTCTGTGGCCCTCGCTATCAAGTCGAAAGGTTTCGTATCCTCGTATCAGGAACCTATGATTTGGGTTAAGGTGGGTCTCTTGGATGCAAGCAACGTCAATGCTTTCCTCATGGAGTTTGTGAGCCAGCGGTTGCTTTTTTTTTTAGGAAGAGGTGGTATGCCATGTTCTAGAATAGAAGCTAGGGCTGTCCTCCGGCCTATTGATAAGATAGAGATTTGTGTCTATCTTCCAATCTTCCACTTCGTCATCTCTGTTGTCTGTGTCCGAGTATCCCCATCTCTCCGAGTGGCTGTTGAAGTCTCCAACTACAAGGCAGCTGGAGTCCTTGATTTCCATACTAGAGAGCGACAGGTCTTTGTTTGGTGGGCCGTACATGTTGAAGATGTGGATCTTCGTTTCTTGTGTCAATATGTCGACTCCTACAATTTCTGCTTGTCCGGTGTGATTGACAGCTACCGCGCTACTCGGTATGCAGTTACGTGTCAGTATCAGAACCCCTCCTTTGTGACCTTCTCTATCCAGACGGAAGGTCTGGTATCCTCTGATTGAGAATTTTGGGTTGTTGTTGAGGTGCGTTTCTTGGATACATGCCACGTCAATCTTACTTTCATGCAGGTGATGTGTCAGGGAAAACTTTTTGTTAATGACTCCCTCCGCATTCCACTGTAGTATTCGGAAGGTCTGGGGTTTTTTGTAAATAGTTTTTGCCCCATCACCTTGTGCTTTGACTCCACAGCACATGGGTGGGTGACCACCAGTAGCATTGAGTGGGCCCCTTCAAGGCATGAGGCCCGACACTCTCGCTGCCTGGCGGGACTCCACAGAATGAGCGCCATACTTTTTTCTGTTAGGTTGTGACCTCATCATACAGCGATATACGTTGCACTGTTTCGTTAAGCCTGTGGCCCAGTGCATCCGATTTCAACAGGCGTTTCTGAAGGGATGCCCTCCTTAGCCTTTGGCTGCCCCCAGCCTATCTGCAAGGCAGCAGTTGTTTGTGGTCAGAGTTGTCTCTCTTAGTGAAGTTGTCTTGCAGGACTATCGAGTCTACACCACTCGTGTCTATAGGGTGTGGTGATGATATGATGTGATGGACTATGTACTAGTTTGTACTATCCCGGAAGAGAGGCAGTCCTGTGTGTCTGTGTCCCAGGATCGTCACGTCCTGCCAGAAACGTAGCATATGCATGTGAGTGGGGTATCTCTTTGCTCCCTTTATTTTATCGGCTTCTCTGCAGTGATGGTACGCCTAGCATTCCCCGCCACCTGGGAGGTTGTCACAATAGGGCAGAGGTGCAATGTCCGCTAGCCTGAATCTCTTCTGCGTCCATTGGGATGACTGATAGCAGACAGGGGTAAAGAGCGAGGCAGGAGTGCATTTAACCAGGGGACAAGCCTGGTCATGGCACGGAGATGTTGTTCGCCTGGTGTGCGGACATATCTCATGATCAAGGGTTGAGTCTCAACAGTTTGCAGTGAGGTGGCTGCTCTACAGCTTACGACACCCCGACCGAGAACTAAGTCTTCTACTAGTGGTTTCACACCTCAACGCCGTATGGAGTGAATATCGAGCAGCTCCCCACCCGCTTTGATCGGCGGGATGGCAGAGACCTTTTTCTGCGGCTCGACCGGGTCGGGCTGCGGCGCGAACCTTAGGTCCCAACCATATCGTTGCCTCCCGTCGCAGTGGTGCTGAGGTTCAGGGCGGGATTCCGGCTTAGAGGCGTTCGACCGTAATCCCTCAGATGGTAGCCTCGCCCTATTAGCTTATCAGCCAGGCTCGTGGACCAAGTGTCTGAGATCTGCGATTCCTCTTGGATTGAGCAGGATTACCGTAGCAACGCCCTGTCATTAGTAGGGTAAAACTCACCTGTCTTCCGAGGGTCTAATACCAGCATCCGTTCACTATTAGACCCAACGATTTTAAGAGAAAGCTATTTTTCAATCAATGATCAAGTGTCTAAAACCTGCGGTTCCTATCGGATTGATCAGGATTCCGTAGCAACGCCCTGTCATGGGGGACTCACCCTGGGGACAACTCTTCCCCTTCTCTCTCTCCTCTTACCTCACTCTGTTTCATTTGACTCTGTCCTACAGTCACACTCTTGCACAACTTTCACACGCGCCCTCATGGTGAGGCTCTTCCATTGCACTTTGGTTGGGCTAGCTTCTGAGGGCGCACAAACCTAGCATAGGTACATACAGACGCACACATGCATCCAAGCACTGGTTTATGCGTCCTGATATCGCCCAATGGACTACGGTCTGGGGTGAAAAATGGCGCGTCTCCGCCAGTAGAAACTAGTGAGGTAAACATCTAATAAAAAAAAAAACAAAAAAAAAAAAAAAAGCCCTGTCATTTGTAGGGTAAAACTGGCCTGTCTTCCGAGGGTCTAATTCCAGCACACGTTCCCTATTAGACCCAGCGAAAGTGCTCTCGGTCTATCAATCATTACAGTGTTGGCGTGTTGAGTCATATTAAGCCCCAGGCTCCACTCCTGGTGGTGCCCTTCCGTCAATTCCTTTAAGTTTCAGCTTTGCAACCATACTTCCCCCGGAACGCCAACTTTGGTTTCCCGGAAGCTGCCCGCAGAGTCATCGAAGCAACTCCTGCGGATCGCTAGTCGGCATCGTTTATGGTCAGAACTACGACGGTATCTGATCGTCTTCGAGCTTCTGACTTTCGTTCTTGAATAATGAAAATATTCTTGACAAATGCTTTCGCAGTAGCTCGTCTTGCGGCGATCCTAGAATTTCGCCTCTAACGCCGCAATACGAATGCCCCCGTTTGTCCCTGTTAATCACTTCCCCCCAGTTCCGAAAACCAACAAAATAGAACCGAGGTCTTATTCCATTTTTCCATGCACCACTATTCAGGCAGCCGAGGCCTGCTTTAAACACTCTAATTTTTTTAAAGTAAACCTCTTTGGCTACCCGGGACGCTCAGCGAAGAGCATCCGCGGGAGAGAGCGACAGACGGTAGGGCAGGAGACAACGGGCAGTGAACAGGCGCGAGCCGGACCGCCCACCTGCGCCTGAGATCCAACTACGAGCTTTTTAACTGCAACAACTTTAATATACGCTATTGGAGCTGGAATTACCGCGGCTGCTGGCACCAGACTTGCCCTCCAATAGATCCTCGTTAAAGGGTTTAAAGTGTACTCATTCCAATTTCTGGGCCTCGAAAGAGTCCCGTATTGTTATTTTTCGTCACTACCTCCCCGTTCCGGGAGTGGGTAAGTTGCGCGCCTGCTGCCTTCCTTGGATGTGGTAGCCGTTTCTTATGTTCCCTCTCCGGAATCGAACCCTGATTCCCCGTTACCCGTTACAAACATGGTAGGCATGTCACGTACCATCGACATTTGATAGGGCAGACATTTGAAAGATGCGTCGCCGGCATATGAGGCCATGCGATCAGCACAAAGTTATCCAGAGTCACCAGTGGGGACGCCGCAACCACGCGAGGGGAAACGACGACTGGGTTTGAACTAATAAAAGCGCTCTTTCCACGAGGGTCGGAGCTTGGTAAGCATATATTAGCTCTAGAATTGCCACAGTTATCCAAGTAGGGTCGTGTCATCTAAGGAACCTCGACTGATTTATTGAGCCATTCGCGGTTTCACCGTGAGACAGTGTGAACTTAGACATGCATGGCTTAATCTTTGAGACAAGCATATGACTACTGGCAGGATCAACCAGATATCTGTCGGAGACGGACGAACCACACACACACCGGTCGGCGAAGGATGGATGTGTAAAAAGCCTCCCCAGGACGGCCGCAGGGACCGACTGACCGACGGACGGTTGTTCCGTCCCTCACTCCGTCGACCTAGGACCGCCTGGCAGGAGCCTGTACACACACCAACGCTCGGGGAGGGATGGCAGCGCTCTGTGCAGAACGGATCCCAACGACCAGGGCGATGATTTTCACTGGGACTGGAGACGATTTTTGCCTGCCAGCCTGCCCCTCTCCGACCGGTTGGTCGGGCGAGGACAGGGCCTTTAGGCACGATTCCTGCTTTCCATTTGCCGATCCAAAGCTCATTGCGATAGAAGGACCACAAGCGAGGCGAACTGACTAGATTGGCTATACGCGCTAGCCTTCGACGAACCACCCGGACTGACAAAGCTTCTCGATACGGACTTCAGTAACGCACCCTTACCAACAGTACGACTCCACCAAATTGGTCCTGCTACAGTGCCGGGGAGAGGTGGGTAAACTTGTTGGGCAAGCTCGCGCTCTCACTCCGCCTGGCGGGACTGAGATCGCTGTACGAACACTAAATGCTAGTCAATCGAGCCACCGAGAGACCAGCCCCAGATAGATCATTGATTTCGTACTAGACCATCAGTTTGTAGGTGTTTGGGCTTCTATTGTTACCCCCCTTGTAAGGAGAGTGGACATTACTCCTTTAATTGTGCCGTTTAGTGTCAAGAATACTTCCGGGCGATTCCTAAACTTCCTGTTGTTATCTTCCACTAAGACAAGCAAAAACTACACGGTATTGAAATTCTGCTGTAGCAATAATACATTACTTACAATTTATTATTCTTTTGTTATCTTCCACTAAGACAAGAAAACAATACACTGCATTGAAATTCTGTTGTAGCAATAATACAATAAAACACATTTATAATTTATTTGACCACAAAAGGAGCACACCAGCATATCTAACTAGGAAGCGACACCCATTTCCAACCTTTTCAGATTGATTTATTTAAAAGACAATTTCAGTTTTTGACGATCAGCGGTCAACTAGACATTATACGAATATTTAAAAAAAATTGATCTTTAAAATAAAAGCAGCCAGTTCTTGCAAATATCTTTAATATATAACATGTGACACGATGGTTCATTCAAGATAATTTATTTCTTCACACAAAGGGGTTACAGCGTAATATGCCTGTGCTGGTACAGAATACGCAAACCAACTACAGCGTTTTATCACGAATCAGTACAAACGTTATAGAAATCATCTGCAGTACACTACCAATAAACTGGCTAAATATCACACACACATCAGAATCAAATACATAGGAATAGTGATTCGTAAAAAAAGGTGAAATATAAAACATTTAAAATAAATTTAAAGAAACAAATCCTTAATTTGTAGATTTCAAGTCCTAGGGTTTCCGAGCCACCACGTCCTAAGGTAGCCAGCACGTCCTAAGGTAACCAGCACGTCTTAAGGTAGCCACCACGTCCCACGATAGCCAGCCACCACTTCCTAAGGTAGCCACAACGTCCTAAGATAGCCAGCAATAACGTCCCAAGGTAGCCAGCCACCACTTCCTAAGGTAGCCACCACGTCCTAAGGTAGCCAGCACGCGCTAAGTTAGCCAGCACGACCTAAGGTAGCCAGCACGTCCCAAGGTAACCAGCACGTCTTAAGGTAGCCACCACGTCCCACAATAGCCAGCCACCACTACTTAAGGTAGCCACAACGTCCTAAGATAGCCAGCAATAACGTCCCAAGGTAGCCAGCCACCATTTCCTAAGGTAGCCACCACGTCCTAAGGTAGCCAGCACACCTTAAGGTAGCCAGTCACCACGTCTTAATGTAGCCACCTAGCCCCAAGTTAGCCACATAGCCCTAAGGTAGCCACCTAGCCCTAAGGTAACCACCTAGCCCTAATGTAGCTACATAGTCCTAAGGTAGCCACCTATCCCTAAGTTAGCCATCTAACCCTAAGGTAGCCACCTAGGCCTAAGGTAGCCACCTAGCTCTAATGTAGCCACATAGCCCTAAGTTAGCCACCTAGCCCTGAGGTAGCTAGCTAGCTAGCCCTAAGGTAGCCACCTAGCCCTAAGGTAGCCACTTAGCCCTAAGTTAGTCTCCTAACCCTCATGAGCCTTAAAATGCTGGCGAATCAAATCTCCAGGTGAGGGAATAAACCATTTAAATAATTCAATGCCATCCCGCTGCATACTCTATGCCAAGCGTCATGCCAGTACAACTAACGCACAACAAACTTCCACTCTACATCCATCGATGTAACTGCTGCATGCTAACGTGTGAGGCCTACATGGAAGACTGTAGTTACAAAGAAGGGCAGTCTTAATATCATCTTTGACTTTTACATTTTCAACGCGTTTTTGCTATGTGTCTGCACGTAAATGTCGATATAGTTTTGTTACCATGTACTTAACATACCATTGTGTTTCTTATATAAACTTCTACTTCTTATATAAACTTGCACTTATATAAACTTGTACTTGTATAAACTTGCACTTATATAAACATGCACTTATATACAATTGCACTTATAAACTTGAACTTATATAAACTTGCACTTTAATAAACTGTACTTTAATAAACTTGTTCTTATATAAACATTTACTTGTGCAAACTTGTATTGATATAACCTTGCACTTTTATAAACTTGTACTTATATAAACGTGTACTTTATATTACTTATATAAACTTGTACTTATATAAACTTGTACTTATATAAACGTGTACTTATATAAACGGGTACTTATATAAGAAATATCCCACCCCATTGTTTACTTATACTTTCTACATGCGTGACTTAATTATGCTTCACTTTTGGTTGAACCCTTAAATGGCGCTGAACAGTTTATTTTAGTAACCGTCCACACACACACACACACACACACACACACACACACACACACACACACACACACACACACACACACACACACACACACACACACACACACACACACACACACACGCACACACACACACACACGCACGCGCGCACACCCCTCTCCCCCCCCCCCGCCCACATACCCACAACACACACACACATAAACACGCACGTCTCTCACCCCGCCCACACACATACACACACACACACGTCTCTCCCAGATATATTGTTTGTGTGTTCCACCAAGGGCGAGAGATGGAAAATGTTGGAGATCCATTGTCTGTGTGTTCCACCAAGGGCGTGAGATGGAAAATGTTGGAGATCTATTGTCTGTGTGTTCCACCAAGGACGAGAGATGGACAATGTTGGAGATCCATTGTCTGTGTGTTCCACCAAGGGCGTGAGATGGAAAATGTTGGAGATCTATTGTCTGTGTGTTCCACCAAGGACGAGAGATGGACAATGTTGGAGATCCATTGTCTGTGTGTTCCACCAAGGGCGTGAGATGGAAAATGTTGGAGATCTATTGTCTGTGTGTTCCACCAAGGACGAGAGATGGAAAATGTTGGAGATCTATTGTCTGTGTGTTCCACCAAGGGCGTGAGATGGAAAATGTTGGAGATCTATTATCTGTGTGTTCCACCAAGGACGAGAGGTGGAAAATGTTGGAGATCTATTATTTGTGTGTTCCACCAAGGACGAGAGGTGGAAAATGTTGGAGATCTATTATCTGTGTGTTCCACCAAGGACGAGAGATGGAAAATGTTGGAGATCTATTATCTGTGTGTTCCACCAAGGACGAGAGATGGAAAATGTTGGAGATCTATTATCTGTGTGTTCCACCAAGGACGAGAGGTGGAAAATGTTGGAGATCTATTATCTGTGTGTTCCACCAAGGACGAGAGGTGGAAAATGTTGGAGATCTATTATCTGTGTGTTCCACCAAGGACGAGAGGTGGAAAATGTTGGAGATCTATTATCTGTGTGTTCCACCAAGGACGAGAGATGGAGAATGTTGGCGATCCATTACATCAAGACATCATTGTGGATATATACGATTGGACTTGTTCTCCCCATTCACATGACTGGGTCCTAGTTACTACTGGCCATCTACAGAACTGTGTACCAAAGCACGTTCTACGTTCTTCCAGTGGTACTGGCCATCTACAGAACTGTGTACCAAAGCACGTTCTACGTTCTTCCAGTGGTACTGGCCATCTACAGAACTGTGTACCAAAGCACGTTCTACGTTCTTCCAGTGGTACTGGCCATCTACAGAACTGTGTACCAAAGCACGTTATACGTTCTTCCAGTGGTACTGGCCATCTACAGAACTGTGTACCAAAGCACGTTCTACGTTCTTCCAGTGGTACTGGCCATCTACAGAACTGTGTACCAAAGCACGTTCTACGTTCTTCCAGTGGTACTGGCCATCTACAGAACTGTGTACCAAAGCACGTTATACGTTCTTCCAGTGGTACTGGCCATCTACAGAACTGTGTACCAAAGCACGTTCTACGTTCTTCCAGTGGAACTGGCCATCTACAGAACTTTGTACCAAAGCACGTTCTACGTTCTTCCAGTGGTAGTTTCTGCTGCAATATATTTTACATTACGAAGTTGCCAGTCCCATTCACAATCCGTTGCTAGTTGTCTTTTATGACATGCGTAATAAGGGAAACTGATCCTATTATTTACTCCACAGAATGAGGTCAGAAATCCACAATTAGATGTTTAGATATTATATATGCACGCGCTTTTGTGTGCGTGAATAAATGAGTCATTCTGCTAAAACAGTACATAACTGGTTGATTGACAGTTTGCTTTACAAATAGAGAGTTACATCCCTTACCCCACGAAACTACTAACTAATACAAACATTGGTAGTTTCCACAAGCCACTGGTTGAGGTGTGAGCGTTCTTGCGCCTGAAACTAGCTGCCAAACTATGAGGAATTCAGCAGGTTAGGGATGGCACAACAACAGCAGCCATATTCGTGGCTAACAACCGTTTCGGCTAGAAGAAACATCGTTAGCAGCCAATACTGCAAGAACATGCCATTTCTCTCTGGCTTCCATTAGACTTAGCTCCAGGTGAATTATTTCTGGATCATAAGCAGGATTTCTCACTTGACTCTTACTGATGACAGGGGCGTCTCCCCCGCCTTTACTTGGTGACGGGGACATTTTCTCTAGCTATAACCAGGACATCTCCTTCGCTTCTAATTAATAAGCAGGACATTTTCTCTAGCTATAACCAGGACATCTCATTCGCTTCTAATTAATAAGCAGGACATTTTCTCTAACGATAACCAGGACATCTCCTTCGCTTCTAATTAATAAGCAGGACATTTTCTCTAGCTATAACCAGGACATCTCCTTCGCTTCTAATTAATAAGCAGGACATTTTCTCTAGCTATAACCAGGACATCTCATTCGCTTCTAATTAATAAGCAGGGCATTTTCTCTAACGATAACCAGGACATCTCCTTCGCTTCTAATTAATAAGCAGGACATTTTCTCAAACAATAACCAGAACATCTCCTTCGCTTACAATTGACATGGAAGACCTCCCCCCCCCCCCCCCCCCACCACCCGCCCAATCTAGTGACAACCAGGACATCTCCTCTAAGTGATACTCAGAGCATCTACCTCGTCTCTGGTAACAAGGACCTCTCCTTCGCCTCTACGCGATATTGAGTACATCTCCATCACTTATAAGTGATGTGGGCACATAATAAACTGTTGAGAAGGTAGTGGTGAAGACGTTTGTATGCCCTTCTCTTGACCAAGGCGACAATGGATCAAGTCCTCGGTAAAGCTAATGCCTTTTTTAATCGGGGAAATAAATAAACCAGCATTGACACTGTGTGACGACTGCACAGACAAGTGGAATCTATAAATGAACACTAATAAACTCCTATCGCCAATCACTTCAATAGTCCTGAGCACAAGGTAAAGGCAGATGTCAGTGTTACCAGCATCGTCTTATGATCGACATCCGTTCAGGCTTGAGAATAGACTGATCTCCCTAGTTGGCTGCCTTTAGCCGCCTAGCATGACTATCTTCCATTCTTTTACTTAGTCTTCATCTACTCACTCATCTTCTTCTTCCCTCCATCGTTTACCTGCTAAGTGTTTTATGTGTATATCTAATCCTCTGACAATTTTCAGTTTTGCAGATATCGGCGTGTTCTGCCTCCCCTCACTTCTCACTTCGGCCCTTTCCTGACCAAGTCACTTCCTCTCTATATCATGATATCATGTGCGTTCTTACTGTTGACGTGTCATGATGTATCCAGTTAGTACCTTTTCAAACTTTTGTATGTGTCCATTAATCTTTTGGATGTAACCATCTTTTCTTCTATGTTAGCTGATAACTGGATTATCTGCTGTCCTTAATGACAACCTTCATGTAGTGATATAGGTTTAGTTCTTGTTTTTGCCTTAGCGCGGAATCTGCACCGGTTATACGATGTGTTTTTTTATAAAACAAACACACTTTATACCCAAGTGAACTGCAATATAGGAAATAGATTCCATTTTGGATCTGTTTTTTTTTTTCCAAGTGCATTTGAGTTCTAAAATTATTGTCAGTCTGGAGAAAAACCACAGAGCTATGTATGTTGTCGGGTCCGATTGAGGAGAAAAGAATAACACCGTAACCTGCCAGGCGACTAAGTAGGACTGTGCATGCGGCAGGCTATCCTATTCGTGCAGACATTACATGCTCCAAGACAACAACAAGGAAAGAATTAATCCAGCATTATTGTTTTTAAACCAATAAACCCCAATTTTAGAATTCTTATTTATTACGGTATTTATGGTTTTTCTATAAATCGCTATCAATTTGTCACCTTCAACCAGAGTCCTTCTGGTTATATTAGGAGGCACTGATAATCAGCATCACATCTTCAACATTTTAAACGTTGATACGGTATAACTATTAACAATGAATTGTTCTCTATGTAAACTTAACTTAGTTCAATTCTAGATATGTTTTCGAAATCCACTGCCCTGCCTATGATGTGAGTTCCTGATATATGACTACAATGTACGTCGACAGTTTGAATCTGGCCAGGAAACAGCAATCTCACCCAGTCTCCAATTAAATAAATGTATAATATAAATGTATCAATTAACTACTGGTCCTTCTTTTCCTCAGCGTTTGTCTCCTCTGCATTGTTTAGCGGAACTTCCTCTTCCTCATAGGGTACGTCACTCTCAAATCCACACAGCTGGGCGCTTACACTCCACAGTTTGATGCCAACGCTCTTATCCTTGACCTTGTCATGTGTTTTAATCACCTTGCAGTTGGCAAAAATTTTGCCTGCAGAGAATTTAAAAAACAATCAAAATAAAACTTGGAATAATTAATATGTATGTATGCATAAGAAGGAAGACAGAAATAAGAATTTTCAATTCAAATGTGAAGCCAGTCCTGCTATATGGAGTGGAAAACTGGAGGATAACCAAAAACAAGGATAGGAGATTGAAAGGGTTTTGTCAACAGATGCCCGAGAAAGATTCTCAATATACAATGGTTCGCAAAAGTTACAAACGACAGACTGTGGGAGAGAGCAGGACAAGGTAAACTGGAACAGAAAATCTTGGGAAGAAAGTGGAGATGGATGGGTCATACATTAAGAAAACCTCAGGCCAGTTTCACCAGGCAATCCCTGTCATGGAACCCCCAGAGAAAGAGAGGTATAGGCAGATCAAGGAATACATGGAGACGAGATCTGGAACCGGAAGTAAAGAAACAGAAAAAAGCTGGAAGGAAGTGGAATAGATTGCACAGGACAGAGCTGCTTGGCGAGGTTTGGTTGATCGCATATGCACCCCTGGGTGATATAATGCGAAATATATATATATATACACACACAGTAAACAGAAAGATATGTTGAACTAAAATTGTAACTTAACATTCCATGATCCATTTTTTATTTCAAGTTGGTATGTCGTTCCCTTAACAAGTTATATACACCTGATTGCATGGTTGCATGAAGAATATTGTATACCGGCAACTAATTGGACAATGAATGAACAGTTTGTTTTTTAAACCCTTGGTCTGGTGATCTGAACCAATGAGTGAGACGGTCGACGGGCAATATTCGGATTGAGTAAGAGATCCACGAGAGAAGGTTCTGAGGTGGATGAGATGGATGAGGGTGGGTTTAGAGGTGGATGAGAGTAGGTTTAGAGGTTGATGAAGGTCGATTTAATGGAAGATATGGGAGAGGTTGGGTTTAATGGAAGAGATGGGTGAGGGTGGGCTTACAGGGGGAAGAGAAAGATGAGGGTAGATTTAGAGGTGGAAGGGATGGATGAGTGTAGGTTTAGAGGTGAAAGAGATGGGTGAGGGTGGGCTTAGAGGTGGAAGAGATGGATGAGGGTAGGTTTAGAGGTGGAAGAGATGGATGAGGGTAGGTTTAGAGGTGGAAGAGATGGATGAGGGTAGGTTTAGAGGTGGAAGAGATGGATGAGGGTAGGTTTAGAGATAGATGAGGGTAGGTTTAGAGGTGGAAGAGATGGATGAGGGTAGGTTTAGAGGTGGAAGAGATGGATGAGGGTAGGTTTAGAGATAGATGAGGGTAGGTTTAGAGGTGGAAGAGATGGATGAGGGTAGGTTTAGAGGTGGAAGAGATGGATGAGGGTAGGTTTAGAGGTGGAAGAGATGGATGAGGGTAGGTTTAGAGGTGGAAGAGATGGATGAGGGTAGGTTTAGAGGTGGAAGAGATGGATGAGGGTAGGTTTAGAGATAGATGAGGGTAGGTTTAGAGGTGGAAGAGATGGATGAGGGTAGGTTTAGAGGTGGAAGAGATGGATGAGGGTAGGTTTAGAGATAGATGAGGGTAGGTTTAGAGGTGGAAGAGATGGATGAGGGTAGGTTTAGAGGTGGAAGAGATGGATGAGGGTAGGTTTAGAGGTGGAAGAAACGGATGAGGGTAGGTTTAGAGGTGGAAGAGATGGATGAGGGTAGGTTTAGAGGTGGAAGAGATGGATGAGGGTAGGTTTAGAGATAGATGAGGGTAGGTTTAGAGGTGGAAGAGATGGATGAGGGTAGGTTTAGAGATAGATGAGGGTAGGTTTAGAGGTGGAAGAGATGGATGAGGGTAGGTTTAGAGGTGGAAGGGATGGATGAGTGTAGGTTTAGAGGTGGAAGAAACGGATGAGGGTAGGTTTAGAGGTGGAAGAGATGGATGAGGGTAGGTTTAGAGGTGGAAGAGATGGATGAGGGTAGGTTTAGAGGTGGAAGAGATGGATGAGGGTAGGTTTAGAGGTGGAAGAGATGGATGAGGGTAGGTTTAGAGGTGGAAGAGATGGATGAGGGTAGGTTTAGAGATAGATGAGGGTAGGTTTAGAGGTGGAAGGGATGGATGAGGGTAGGTTTAGAGGTGGAAGAGATGGATGAGGGTAGGTTTAGAGATAGATGAGGGTAGGTTTAGAGGTGGAAGAGATGGATGAGGGTAGGTTTAGAGGTGGAAGGGATGGATGAGGGTAGGTTTAGAGGTGGAAGAGATGGATGAGGGTAGGTTTAGAGATAGATGAGGGTAGGTTTAGAGGTGGAAGAGATGGATGAGGGTAGGTTTAGAGGTGGAAGAAATGGATGAGGGTAGGTTTAGAGGTGGAAGAGATGGATGGGGGTAGGTTTAGAGGTGGAAGAGATGGATGGGGGTAGGTTTAGAGGTGGAAGAGATGGATGGGGGTAGGTTTAGAGGTGGAAGAGATGGATGGGGGTAGGTTTAGAGGTGGAAGAGATGGATGGGGGTAGGTTTAGAGGTGGAAGAGATGGATGAGGGTAGGTTTAGAGGTGGAAGAGATGGATGAGGGTAGGTTTAGAGGTAGAGGTGGAAAAAATGGATGAGGGTGGGTTTAGAGGTGGGAGGAATGGATGAAGGGTAGGTTTAGAGATAGATGAGAGTAGGTTTAGAGGTAGAAGAGATGGATGTGGGTAGGTTTAGAGGTTGATGAAGGTAGATTTAATGGAAGAGATGGGTGAGGGTGGGCTTAAAGGTGGATGAAGGCAGGTTTAGAGATGGATGAAGGCAGGTTTAGAGGTGGATGAAGGCAGGTTTAGAGATGGATGAAGGCAGGTTTAGAGGTGGATGAAGGCAGGTTTAGAGATGGATGAAGGCAGGTTTAGAGGTGGATGAAGGCTGGTTTAGAGATGGATGAAGGCAGGTTTAGAGGTGGATGAAGGCAGGTTTAGAGGTGGATGAAGGCAGGTTTAGAGATGGATGAAGGCAGGTTTAGAGGTGGATGAAGGCAGGTTTAGAGATGGAAGAGGGCAGGTTTAGACGTGGATGAAAGCAGGTTTAGAGATGGAAGAGATTGGTGAAGGTAAATTTAGAAGTGGAAGAGGGCAGGTTTAGAGGTGGAAGAAGGCAGGTTTAGAGGTGGATGAAGGCACGTTTAGAGATGGAAGAGGGCAGGTTTAGAGATGGATGAAGGCAGGTTTAGAGATGGAAGAGGGCAGGTTTAGAGATGGATGAAGGCAGGTTTAAAGGTGGAAGAAGGCAGGTTTAGAGGTGGATGAAGGCAGGCTTAGAGATGGAAAAAATTGGTGAGGGTAGATTTAGAGGGGGGAAGAGTGGGAGAGGGACAGTTTTGAGGTGAATTAGGGTAGGTTTAGAGGTGGAATATATGGATTAGGGCAGGCTTAGAGACGGAAGAGATGGATTAGGGCAGCTTTAGAGATGAATGAGGGTATGTTTAGAGGTGGTAGAGATGGATGCAGGGATTTGTGGTTTGATGGGGAAGAGTTTGATGCGGATGAGTTTGAGGTGTAAAAAAATGAGAGGGGCAATGAGTTGGTTGACTTACATAACTGTCACGGGCAAAGCAGGTTAATACAGCACAGATGTACGTGACTGTCCCTGGCAAATCAGGTTTAATACAGTACATATATACGTGACTGTCCCTGGCAAAGCAGGTTTAATACAGCACATATATACGTCACTGTCCCGGGCAAAGCAGGTTTAATACAGCACATATAAACGTGACTGTCCCGGGCAAAGCAGGTTAATACAGCACATATATACGTGACTGTCCCGGGCAAAGCAGGTTAATACAGCACATATATACGTGACTGTCCCGGGCAAAGCAGGTTAATACAGCACATATATACGTGACTGTGCCTTTGTTTTTTTGTTAAACTTTCCCGTCTAAAGGAGCTGTAATGGCTTACCATCCAGCACATTGTTTTTATTAAAAATTAGGACATACAAGATGACCTACATTCAAGGAGGAAGGAAAGAAGGAAGGAAAGAAGGAAGGAAAGAAGGAAGGAAAGAAGGAAAGAAGGAAGGAAAGAAGGAAGGAAAGAAGGAAGTAAAGAAGGAAGGAAAGAAGGAAGGAAAGAAGGAAGTAAAGAAGGAAGTAAAGAAGGAAGGAAAGAAGGAAGGAAAGAAGGAAGGAAGGAAAGAAGGAAGGAAAGAAGGAAGGAAGGAAGGAAGGAAGGAAGGAAAGAAGGAAGGAAAGAAGGAAGGAAAGAAGGAAGGAAAGAAGGAAGGAAGGAAAGAAGGAAGGAAAGAAGGAAGGAAGGAAAGAAGGAAGGAAAGAAGGAAGGAAGGAAAGAAGGAAGGAAAGAAGGAAGGAAAGAAGGAAGGAAAGAAGGAAGGAAGGAAAGAAGGAAGGAAAGAAGGAAGGAAGGAAAGAAGGAAGGAAAGAAGGAAGGAAAGAAGGAAGGAACATACCAGAGTGCTCCCTGAGTTTATCAGCCACAGCGCAGTATACGATAGTTTGGCAGCCATCTTCCGGGGGTTTGAACATGATCCTGGAGATGACCCTCAGAATGTTGCCCATCATCCCTGGATAGTTCCTCAGCAGCTCTGTGTTACATGCTCCTGTGGGACGAAATGCTAGAGTTCAAGCACTGCACATAACGAGTATCAGACATACATGATGATGATGATTAGTCTTTCTAGCACAAGAGAACCATAGAGCCACCATAGCAGCAGACACTTTTACAGGAAGTCTGTGTCTCAACGTTTGATGCGGTGGTTTTAAAAGCGATGGGTTTTACAGGATGTGGTTGCTACTACCATGCAGTGTCCTCTTCAGCCGCATTCTACAAAATGCTTGGAGGGTTGCAATAGTCACAAGCTTCTCAGCCTTGCACCACTCGGGTGAACAGGTTATCACAACACAGTTTCATGCAATATTCCAATGGGCGTGTTACTAATAATTGTGTCACTGATAGTCGTGTCACTGATGTCACTGATAGGCGTGTCACTGATAGTCGTGTCAGTGATAGGTGTGTCACTGATAGCTGTGTCACTGATAGGCGTGTCACTGATGTCACTGATAGGCGTGTCACTTATAGTCGTGTCACTGATGTCACTGATAGGTGTGTCACTGATATGTGTTTCACTGATAGGCGTGTCACTGATAGGCGTGTCACTGATAGGCGTGTCACTGATAGGTGTGTCACTGATATGTGTTTCACTGATAGGCGTGTCACTGATAGGCGTGTCACTGATATCACTGATAAGCGTGGCACTGATAGGCGTGTCACTAATAGTCGTGTCACTGATAGTCGTGTCACTGATAGTCGTGTCACTGATAGTCGTGTCACTGTTAGGCGTGTCACTGATAGGCGTGTCACTGATGTCACTGATAGTCGTGTCACTGATAGTCGTGTCACTTATAGGCGTGTCACTGATAGTCGTGTCACTGATAGGCGTGTCACTGATAGACGTGTCACTGATATTCGTGTCAGTGATAGCTGTGTCACTGATAGGCGTGTCACTGATAGGCGTGTCACTGATAGGCGTGTCACTGATAGGCGTGTCACTGATAGTCGTGTCACTGATGTCACTGATAGGTGTGTCACTGATAGGCGTGCCACTGATAGCTGTGTCACTGATAGGCGTGTCACTGATGTCACTGATAGGCGTGTCACTGATAGTCGTGTCACTGATGTCACTGATAGATGTGTCACTGATATGTGTTTCACTGATAGGCGTGTCACTGATAGGCGTGTCACATATAGGTGTGTCACTGATATGTGTTTCACTGATAGGCGTGTCGCTGATAGGCGTGTCACTGATATCACTGATAAGCGTGTCACTGATAGGCGTGTCACTGAATGGCGTGTCACTGATATGCGTGTCACTGATGTTACTGATAGGCGTGTCACTGATAGGCGTGTCACTGATAGGCGTGTCACTGATGTCACTGATAGTCGTGTCACTGTTAGGCGTGTCACTGATAGGCGTGTCACTAATGTCACTTATAGTCGTGTCACTGATAGTAGTGTCACTGATAGTCGTGTCACTGATAGGCTTTCACTGATAGACGTGTCACTGATAGTCGTATCACTGATAGTCGTGTCACTGATAGTCGTGTCACTGTTAGGCGTGTCACTAATAGGAGTGTCACTGATGTCACTGATAGTCGTATTACTGATAGTCGTGTCACTGATAGTCGTGTCACTGATAGTCGTGTCACTGATAGTCGTGTCACTGATAGGCGTGTCACTGATAGGTGTGTCTAATCGTAGTCTGTTACACAAATGGAAAATTGCTCACAGAACCGACCTTTTTGCACCTGTGGTCAGTGATACGGGGGAGACATAATCTTCAGTCTGTCCGGAGAGAGATGAAGGGAGGGGGGGGGGAGAGACATAATCTTCAGTCTGTCTGGAGAGAGATGAAGGGAGGGGTGGGGGAGAGACATAATCTTCAGTCTGTCCGGAGAGAGATGAAGGGGGGGGGGGGGAGAGACAGAATCTTCCGGTTGTCCGGAGAGATATGAAGGGAGGGGGGGGGGGAGAGACATAATCTTCAGTCTGTCCGGAGAGAGATGAAGGGAGGGGGGGGGAGAGACATAATCTTCAGTCTGTCCGGAGAGAGATGAAGGGAGGGGGGGGGGGGAGAGACATAATCTTCAGTCTGTCTGAAGAGAGATCAATGGAGGGGGGAGGGGAGACAGAATATCAAGTCTGTCTGGAGAAAGATGACGGGTCAGACAGATTCTCAACTCTGTATAGAGAGAGAAGGAAGGGGGAGGCAGTAGCCTGTTATTTATAAACCGAGCAAACGAAATAGCACAGGTGTAATCGATACCTGGTAGCTTTCGAGACCCAGGTAGCTAGCAGCGTAATGTGAGTGTCGTTCAATCATTTGAAACGCAAGCAGAATAACAGAATACAACTGAGCCTGGTACTAACCCCCACCCCTTCCTCTTATCTATGCCCGATTTGTAAAAATCTTTTTTGTAAAATCCAGAACTGACCCAGGGCCAACAACTGAGTTACCACCGACAACAAGCACGCAGTGTATAAAAACACTGCCGTTATTCAAGGATGGAATCCAATGAGAGAAGTCATAGCTAGATAATAGACAGCATACATGTGGGGCCTAGTAGTGGTCCTAGTCACCATCTCACAACGAAAGGAACGGTTCTCGATCTACGCCTCAGTACTTAATGAACACACAGCGACAATGATTACGGGAAGGAAATGTGGTTGCAATGACTGCTACATATTGTGTCATCAAATTGCTGTCAAGGTTATTCATTTCATGGGGAATGAAACCTTCGAAAATCGGACTTTAGGTGCAGCACATCCATTAAAACTGAAACCCCTCCCCCTACCCCTCTACCGCTCTCTCTCTCTCTCTCTCTCTCTCTCTCTCTTTCTATCTTTTTATACACACACACACACACAACGCCCACAATCTGTGCAACTAAACCTAGTTCGCATTAATATTCATGATCAGCATGTCCAATTTAGTTTTCATGGCTGCTTTTGTCACAAATGATTTTTGACTGTTGTCCAGTATAATGACCTTGCCCATTCATGCGCATCCAATTCAGCTACAGGAAGTAATACGCTATACTAGGGGATGTAACACACTATACTAGGGGATGTAACACACTATACTAGGGGATGTAACACATACTGACCTGGATGAACAGCAAAGGTCCACACGCAGCTACCAAACAGACGTCGATGACACTCCAGATTGAACAGCACCTGGGCCAGCTTCGATCTGGAGTAGGCTCCGAAGACGCTGTAACCTTTGTTAAGAGCCAAGTCATCAAAGTCAAAGTCACCCTTGATGTAGGCATCAGACACTACGTTGATGATTCGAGATGGGGCGTTCTTCTTCATCTGTAACAGCAAAATGTATCTTAATAATAGTGTAGATAGTGAGCACGCCATTGTTAGCTTGATCTGTCTGGACCCACCCGGCCAGATCGTGTGAGTGGCGGGCGAATGAAGCAGTGCAAACATGACAAGGAATGCTTGTCGGGCGTCAAATGACTGTTTAATTCATATATGCGGTACTTTACATCTGCGATATATGCGGCCTTCAACCAATTACATCCACTTTCGGCAACGTTGTACAATTTGGGTTAACTTTCCCTTAGCGTTGACTGTCACTAACCAACCTACAAGACAGCACGTGGTTTATGGTTCAGAGTTTTCGTTCCACCAGATGAGCTTCATCCAGGGCAGACGAGGCCTATCTACCCAGGTTGTCTTAGAATAGAACGTCACCAATCCGCAAAGGAGTAATGCCTCTGTTGCGAGATCTGCTCCTGAGGCGGTCGTACCGGTGAAGCTTCTCTACCTGATGTAGTAAGGATTGGCAGTCACGTGATGGTATCAATGACATCTAGGACTCAGAAAGCCACAACAGAGATGTTCTAACTTCGCATACCTTCATCCACAAACCGAATCCTGCTCATTCATGAGTTTTCTCTGCGAGAACCGTGACTTAATTACTTTGCGTATCCAAACACCGCGCGAAAACCAGTGATCTTATTATTTAGACCAACGTCTGTATTATTGCTGAGTTCAAAGGTATAGTCTGTCCCACAGGGAATGGGGTATTTGAGATTGTATTATGTTCGGTCTTCAGCTTTATCAGACAGAGTAACCCTCTCCTTATTTCGCTTTCCAAGCTAAAAGTCAAATTAAAAGTTATTGTCCATCGTGAAGCGATGATGGCCACACATCAGACGGGGTTGTCTTAATAATGTGATGTGCGCTGTATTTAGATTATAGTGAGGAAGTATATGCGCTGGTCATCAATCTCACTCTTATACCGAGTTACCTTGGATCAGTGAAAAGACTATTGGTCAAGACGACTGGAGGTAACTCAGGATTCAGGCACTCTGGTCTTACCTCCTGTGAGACCAGGGGTTGCTTGAAACTTGCAGGATTCGATCGCCCACCGTTTCCGTTCATCACTGTGATAGGCGAGTGCCTTAACCTCTTGACTACAGCGAGCCCCTCAAGTCAAATACTCATTCTACAGCAGTGTAAACTGTAGCTGCTCCACGACCAGGTCACGAACCTGGTCTGTTTACTGCGAGCGACAAGCCCTCTACCGCCCCTGCCATCCTATAACTGAACAGACAACAACTTACCTTTTCTGTGAGGAGGTGTGTGAGATAGAAGTGGCCGAGGTGGTTGACAGCAAATGATCGTTCTAAACCATCGTCAGTGGCGGATTTGGGGCCCATGTAGGCTGTAACACGATAAAAGACGTTATACACTTCTGGTGGGTTTGGGGGGCCATGTAGGCTGTAAGACGAGAAAAGACGTTATACACTTCTGGTGGATTTGAGGGGCCATGTAGGCTGTAAGACGAGAAGAGACGCATGTTATACACTTCTGGTGGGTTTGGGGGGGGGGCTATGTAGGCTGTAAGACGAGAAGGGACGTTATACACTTCTGGTGGGTTTGGGGCCCATGTAGGCTGTAAGACGAGAAGAGACGCTATACACTTCTGGTGCGTTTGGGGCCCATGTAGGCTGTAAGACGAGAAGAGACGCATGTTATACACCTCTGGTGGGTTTGGGGGGCTATGTAGGCTGTAAGACGAGAAGAGACGTTATACACTTCTGGTGGATTTGGGGGGCCATGTAGGCTGTAAGACGAGAAGAGACGTTATACACTTCTGGTGGGTTTGGGGCCCATGTAGGCTGTAAGACGAGAAAAGACGCATGTTATACACTTCTGGTGGGTTTGGGGGGCTATGTAGGCTGTAAGACGAGATAAGACGTTATACACTTCTGGTGGATTTGGGGGGCCATGTAGGCTGTAAGACGAGAAGAGACGTTATACACTTCTGGTGGGTTTGGGGCCCATGTAGGCTGTAAGACGAGAAGAGACGCATGTTATACACTTCTGGTGGGTTTGGGGGGCTATGTAGGCTGTAAGACGAGATAAGACGTTATACACTTCTGATAGGTTTGGGGCCTATGTAGGCTGTAAGACGAGAAAAGACGTTATTCCCTTCGGGTGGGTTTGGGGGACCATGTAGGCTGTAAGACGAGAAAAGACGTTATTCACTTCTGGTGGATTTGGGGGGCCATGTAGGCTGTAAGACGAAAAGAGACGTTATACACTTCTGGTGGGTTTGGGGCCCATGTAGGCTGTAAGACGACAAGAGACGCATGTTATACACTTCTGGTGGGTTTGGGGGGGGGGGGGCATGTAGGCTGTAAGACGAGAAGATACGTTATACACTTCTGGTGGGTTTGGGGCCCATGTAGGCTGTAAGACGAGAAGAGACGCATGTTATACACTTCTGGTGGGTTTGGGGGGGGGCGGGGTGGGGCATGTAGGCTGTAAGACGAGAAGATACGTTATACACGTCTTGTGGATTTCAATGATGGTCATGGTAATACATCAACATAAAGACATATATGAGATGTAATATCTTTACTTCTACAATAATCCATCATCTACAGGTAGGTTTAAACAAAGTTAACGGCAGTTCCAGAGCAGACAACGCTGTTTAAGATATAAAGCTAGATGTTTCATTGTGCAAGGTAATTGATTTGTCAGTGGTGAGGTGTGACACAATTCCCTTCTGTTCGCCTAGACTTCACTAATGGTAAGTCTTAACAAATTTACTGTTGAGTAAACTATTTACTGTTGGGTAAACTATTTACTGTTGGGTAAACTATTTACCGTTGGGTAAATTATTTACTGTTGGGTAAACTATTTACTGTTGGGTAAACTCAAATACATCACATAGAGCTTGTTGATGTGTATCTTGCCTCTAGAGACACGCGCTGTATCCAGTGTGAAACTCAAAGTCCGGATGGCAACTTTATTTCAGACAATTACATGACCTGCTACATACTAATTTCACTGCTAACAATAGTTGTGAAATATTACAGCTTCATTGCTAACAATAGCCGTGAAATGTTACAGATTCTTTGCTAACAATAGACGTGAATACGGTGAGTTGGGCATCTTGTAAGGATGGAACTTGTGGAGAGAGTGTCGATACGGTGAGTTGGGCATCTTGTGATGATGAAACACACAACTGATACTTTTAAGAAGATGGGCAACACAGCTGATTAAATACACTGAGATGGATATTTAAAAATAAGTTTCATATCATACAAGTACATGCAAAATGCATTTATACACACACGGAGAAGCAATGAATAACTTGAGTTGGGCATTGGACGACGATGAGATAAAGTCCGGCTTATGAAACTGATTACCAGAATGGAAGATCGATAGTCGAATGGCTGACAGGGATCAAGACGCTGAGCAGCTCATGAGCTGCAGTGGTCAGCGACCCATAGCTGACTGCTAGAGTCAGGGCCAGCGAACCATAGCTGCCAAGACCCTTCTACACCTCCACGCGGTGATCCTGGATAACAGGCTGCAGCAGGGTAGACTGGCTAAGGAGAAGGGATCGAAGAGGGAATGCTAACCCGGTACTCAAAAAATGCTTGCTGAAGTCGGAGTGTTGGACCGAAAGGTGCAAATATCGCAGCGAAGCTGTAAACTACGACACAACGCATTCCGTTCTCTGGACTACATTCTGCTACTTACCCTTTGAGGGTTTGGTAGTGGGAGATTGAGAACGAACGAAGAAGAAGAAGAAGAAGAAGAAGAAGAAGAAGAAGAATGCCTGACACCTGGAATAAAAGCATTAGCAAATTAGATTTCAAAACAATCAATTTTTCTGACCAAGCTTCGAAGCAAACAAACATACAAGGTAAGTACATATTTCCTACCATAACTGTTTTCACAGACCGTGAACAGCGTAGACTTTAGAAAACAGGTTCTAGTTCAGTTCAGTTCAGTTCGTGCCTTCTCCGCATCGAAGGTAAGCTGGAATGCATGTTCACTGTACTCTATCTCTTGCCGTAATAGTGCAATTTGAGAGGCTTTTTCAAGTCCATCTCCTGAAGTTGTCTACCCACTAAAGACGTCTGCCCCTTGAACGACTGCCTTCCCTCTTACTCTCCAGTGTGGTCTTCAACAAGGAGTATGTCTTGTTATTGGACCAAAATAACGTAACTGTCTAACTGATTTCGATCGTTAATCCTCTTTTCACCCCTAACTTTTCCAATACATCCAATTTTTTTTTCATCTTTCCAAGAAATGCGACCCAATCTTCTATATACCCACATTTCGAAAGCTTCAATACTATTTTCCAACTTGTTATTCAGTGTCCATGTTTCTGCGCCATAAAGTAGTAAGGAGTATACATAACACCTGACAATTCTAATTTTCAAATTCTGATTGATCTATTTCGATGTCAGTATGTGTCGCATGTTGTCGAATACCATCTTGTTCTAATAAAGACACGTAGTTTAGTGTTTATGTTTGACGACAAGGCCATATTTACACACTTTGTTCTGCAATCTCATTATTTCTGAATTTTATCAATAATAATATATTGACAAGAGGATGATCCCAGTATACTCGGATAGTGGGATGTGCTGTGTGTGGTGTATTGTCTATAAGTGGTGCGAAAATAACAATTGTTTGGTTCTATCAGCGGAATGAACTTTGTAACTCGGTTTGTCTAGAGTCGGTGTGAAACTCAGCACATCATTTGTCTGTAAGTTGTGTTAAACTCACCGTGTCTATAAGTTGTGTGAAACTCACCGTGTCTGTAAGTTTTATGAAACTCACCGTGTCTGTACGTTGTGTGAAACTCACCGTATCTGTACGTTGTGTGAAACTCGCCGTGTCTGTAAGTTTTATGAAACTCACCGTGTCTGTACGTTGTATGAAACTCACCGTATCTGTACGTTGTATGAAACTCACCGTATCTGTACGTTGTATGAAACTCACCGTATCTGTACATTGTGTGAAACTCACCGTGTCTGTAAGTTTTATGAAACTCACCGTGTCTGTACGTTGTGTGAAACTCACCGTATCTGTACGTTTTATGACACTCACCGTATCTGTACGTTGTATGAAACTCACCGTATCTGTACGTTGTGTGAAACTCACCGTATCTGTACGTTGTGTGAAACTCACCGTATCTGTACGTTGTATGAAACTCACCGTATCTGTACGTTGTATGAAACTTACCGTATCTGTACGTTGTATGAAACTCACCGTGTCTGTAAGTTTTATGAAACTCACCGTGTCTGTACGTTGTATGAAACTCACCGTATCTGTACGTTGTATGAAACTCACCGTATCTGTACGTTGTATGAAACTCACCGTATCTGTACGTTGTATGAAACTCACCGTATCTGTACGTTGTATGATACTCACCGTATCTGTACGTTGTATGAAACTCACCGTATCTGTAAGTTTTATGAAACTCACCGTGTCTGTACGTTGTATGAAACTCACCGTATCTGTACGTTGTATGAAACTCACCGTATCTGTACGTTATATGAAACTCACCGTATCTGTACGTTGTATGAAACTCACCGTATCTGTACGTTGTATGATACTCACCGTATCTGTACGTTGTATGAAACTCACCGTATCTGTACGTTGTATGAAACTCACCGTATCTATACGTTGTATGAAACTCACCGTATCTGTACGTTGTATGAAACTCACCGTATCTGTACGTTGTATGAAGCTCACCGTATCTGTACGTTGTATGAAACTCACCGTATCTGTACGTTGTATGAAACTCACCGTATCTGTACGTTGTATGAAGCTCACCGTATCTGTACGTTGTATGAAACTCACCGTATCTGTACGTTGTATGAAACTCACCGTTTCTGTACGTTGTACGAAACTCACCGTGTCTGTACGTTGTATGAAACTCACCGTATCTGTACGTTGTATGAAACTCACCGTATCTGTACGTTGTATGAAGCTCACCGTATCTGTACGTTGTATGAAACTCACCGTATCTGTACGTTGTATGAAACTCACCGTATCTGTACGTTGTATGAAACTCACAGTATCTGTACGTTGTATGAAACTCATTTATCGTGCTGGAGAATTGTATGGACGTAGTCGTAAATGGAAACCAAAATAAAAAAAATAAAAAAAAAACCAACAACAAAAACTACTACACGTACAAACGCATGAAATGACACTTATTATGTGCTAAAACAGCCGGAATGACACTTCTCCTGTAATTATATGTAAATCTACCATTCCTAAAAGTGAATAAAGGAAAACATTATCATATAGAATTCTGCAGTGTTGTTCTTATTTTAGAGCTTCAAATTATGGCTTCCAAGACTCATTATTTATTAACTATAATACGTAATCCAGTTGTTTACCGCAGTATGAGTATTACCGTGGATAAAACCAATATTTAAACTTGATCAAATTATTTAAATAAGCCTGTTCACTCCGTGCGCGACTCCCCGCTTCCTTCAACAAAGGTGACGCCACGACGTGACATACAAGTTGTACATTCTACTAAGTGAAGTTCTTTATAAATGTTATTCATGTAGTATCGATGTTAATTAATTATTTTAACAAGTTGCTCTGCTCATTGTATAAAAGTTATTTGACAATCAGATGCAGGTCGAAAAGGTTGCGCTAGTCCAACAAAAAACAAACTTTCGTGGATGGAATTTTAGGGACACAATTGTGATAGGACTGGGCTTGTTGTGAAGTGGGCTAGCTGCCTCCCTCTCTGTCCCCTACCTTAACAGCAAGCGTAGTGGCCATTTGAGTCGGGTCTGCTGAGGCGTGATGGTACGGGGGTTGAACCTGTTACCTTTGTTTTGAGAAGCCAGAACTCTTCTACTGCTACTAATAAATTCGCTTGCTGTATAGATGCAATTAATTACGTAACGAATTATTCTGGTCAGGACGTAAAAAACACACATTGAGATGCAAAAATTGTGCACGAGTCAATTAATTAAGTCAGTTATTTTGAAATCCAGGACAACTAGTTAACTTTGATAGAGTAAAATGCCTTTGTCATTCAAGTGCCAAAGCCGACAATCCCAACGCTGTTTCTATAAATGTTTGCTGAAACCTTTCGAAAACTATAACTCTCCTCATCCAAATCCTGCGTTTTGGGGCTCTTTCCATGAGACTAGGTGGCGTGGCTTTCTCTTCACAATGGACTAGGTAGCGTTACTTTCTTTTCCCAAGATACTATGTGGCGTGACATTTTCTTCCCAAGAGACTCTAGGTGGCGTGGCTTTCTCTTCCAATGAGACTCTACGTGGCGTGGCTTCCTCTTCCCATGAGACTCCAGGTGGCGTGGCTTTCTCTTCCCATGAGACTCCAGGTGGCGTGGCTTCCTCTTCCCATGAGACTCTAGGTGGCGTGGCTTTCTCTTCCAATGAGACTCTACGTGGCGTGGCTTCCTCTTCCCATGAAACTCCAGGTGGCGTGGCTTTCTCTTCCCATGAGACTCCAGGTGGCGTGGCTTCCTCTTCCCATGAGACTCCAGGTGGCGTGGCTTCCTCTTCCTATGAGACTCCAGGTGGCGTGGCTATCTCTTCCCATGAGACTCCAGGTGGCGGGGCTTTCTCTTGTCATTAGACTATGTGGCGTGACTTTCTCTTCCCTACAGACTTTTGGTGACATCGCTTTCTCTTCCAATGAGACTAGATGGCGTGGCTTTCTCTTCCAATGAGACTTGATGACGTGGCTTTCTCTTCCAATGAAACTTGATGACGTGGCTTTCTCTTCCAATGAGACTAGGTGGCGTGGCTTTCTCTTCCAATGAGACTAGATGACGTGGCTTTCTCTTCCAATGAGACTAGGTGGCGTGGCTTTCTCTTCCCATTAGACTCTAGGTGGTGTGGCTTCCTCTTCCCATTAGACTCTAGGTGGTGTGGCTTTCTCTTCCAATGAGACTAGATGACGTGGCTTTCTCTTCCAATGAGACTAGGTGGCGTGGCTTTCTCTTCCCATTAGACTCTAGGTGGTGTGACATTATCTTGCACTGTTCGCTCTGATGTTCATTGACCTCCCTACACGTTCTGTCCTCTGTGGTATTTTGTTGTGCATCTTCCCGATGGTGTGCCTCTGTATATTCAGATTTGTCTGTTTAATGGTCAGCTGTTTTACTTGAATTAAAAATGAACTTTTCACGTTTTGTTGTAAAATTACCCGTTATTAAAATTATTGTTATTTAAATTTGTTAAAATGATCAACAGTCACCAGTTACTATTCAATACTCATTGTTGGTCATAGCAACAATAACAGCAGGATCTACAGAGGAGCGTTGTCACTTCAGACACGACTAATGATGGCCACAGTTAAGATTGAACTATATACGTGGTACTGATCACAGTGTTACCGTTGTTCGTGCAGTGCTTCCTCCCCCCCCCCTTCCCCGGGCATATAGTGCTCTAAAATAACGCATCACTCAACACAAAAGAAAATCAGCTTGACATTCCCTGCAGATGGCTGTGCGCGGAATTTCTTCTGTGTTGACGAGGAGGTGTAATGCAGTTCGTGTTCGCGTTCTTGGGTTCTGACCAGTGGAAGAGAATCCAGGTTTCATCTCTGGTAATAATTATTGTCAGGAGACCACCACCGTCTCTCAAAACGCGGGAACGATTCTTGATAAGCATCAACACAAAGCTGTTTCAATCCTGGAGTCAGTTGTCGTGACAGTTTCCCTGAAGTCATTTTGTGGAACTGGCTCATTTCATGGATGATGTTATGGGCTGATCTATTTCTGAAATCCAGATGATTGACTATTTCATTAGCAGTCGCTCGGCGATGCCCCACCGCTGTAAGTCCAACAGTTAATATTGGCCACTACTCAGTGTGCGGACAAATTTGTTAAGGTTTCACGCTTTCTCTGCTAAAAAAAGTAACGAATAACAGAACGCTGTTCTTTTGTGCATGTCACTAATTGGACAGCCATATTTAAACCACTACAATGGGATTTGTATGCACCGTAATGCCACATTCAGGACACTCTGCAAGTCCTTAGCAACGCCTCTGCAAATTGATATGACAATGACACAGCGAGTCTCGACATCTCATTTCTAAAGTTATCAGTTGAAGCCCGCTCGTATTTGAAATAAAGTAGGAATTTCCTTTTCTTTTTTTTTTGCTTAGATGTTTGCCTCACTAGTTTCTATTGGCGGGGGCGCGCCATTTTCCACCCCAGACCGAAGTCCATTGGGCGATATCAGGACGCATAAACCAGTGCTTGGATGCATGTGTGCGTCTGTATGTACCTATGCTAGGTTTGTGCGCCCTCAGAAGCTAGCCCAACTAAAGTGCAATGGAAGGGCCTCACCATGAGGGCGTGTGTGAAAGTTGTGCATGAATGTGACTGTAGGACAGAGTCAAATGAAACAGGGGGAGGTAAGAGGAGAGAGAAGAGTGCGATGAATAACCTGATGTCATGAGTTGCATTTAGTGACATGTGGTTGTGTCTCATGTAGGCTGACCTCACCGTAATGTCCGCAGGGAATGGGTTCTGCGGCTGTTGTATGTGGAATAAACCAACAGGGACTCCTATATTCATGGCAGACGACTGGTGACTAAGTCAAGTTAAGTCAGTGAATTCACAAATAAACCAACAAAGACTTCTAAATTCCACGGCAGACGACTAGGGACTAAGTCAAGTCTGTCAATTCACAACTCGTACAAATAAACAGTTCAGCCTTATTCGGAACAAATGAACAAATACAACTCATCGAATGAAAGTCTTCGTCGGAAGCATTACAAAAAATTCAGAAGAAAATAATTAAAAACAACTAACAATGCAGTAAAAATGGAAATGCTAATTAAAACCGGTAACACAGTCAGTCTACGTACAATATAAATATCAGGAGAAAAACAAGGACAGCAGATTTTATCTAACATTTATTGCCATGCAAATGTTTTTTCTAGGTGGCTCCATTGCTGTGAATGACAACATTTTGTCATCAACTTTTGTGTACTGTCTATTTGTCTGGACTTCCTGGTTACCTGAGAATTAATTTGTTAGTTGTTGCCACACCCACTGATTGCATGCTTCCGACAGCCTGGCCAGATATTCAGATGTTTTACATAGCTCTGACGCCGACACGGTTTCGTGCATTCTAATCATCATCCTCCGCACCTCAATGCCTTCTTTAAGGATATCCATGTATGTCAGTGCGCTGCGTAAGCTGAGCTCTGGTCAGTGTATCCCTGATTGATCGATCTATATTGTTCTTTTTTCTCTTTGTTTACTTAAATTTCTTTATGTAAATTTTACTAGGCGTATTCAAATGAAACCGGACCTAATTGCAACAAGCGAATATACGTACGGTGCATATGATGTCGTCATTTCTTATGTAAACAACACATACCAACTGTCAAGTTTGCAAAATTTCATTATCTTCCGAATCATAGTTTTCTCAACAGACCGTTCAAAACATGACGGGTATGATACGGAATCCGCCCAGAGTTGATCAGCGAGCTGTGATTCGGTTTCTAACAGCTGAAGGATGTTGACCAGTTGATATTCATCTCAGAATACAGGCAGTGTATGGTGACAAAAGTATGTCGAAGACAACAGTGAAGAATTGGACAACGATGTGTAAAGAAGGACGTGAATTAACGAAAGATTTTCCGAGACCAGGTCAGGCGCATATTGTTGCGTCAGAAGATGTCATCGCCAAAATCGATGCAGCAATTCGGGTGGACCGCCGCCGGAGATTACGTTCGCCACACTTTTGTCACCATACACTGCCTGCATTCTGCGATCAATGTCAACTGGTCGACATCCTTCAGCTGTTAGAAACCGAATCACCGCTCGCTGATCAACCCTGGACGGGTTCCGTATCACACCCGCCCTGTTTTCAACGGTCTGCTGAGGAAACTATCAGTCGGAGAATAACGAAATTTTGCAATCTTGACGGTTGGTATGTACTGTTTACATCTGAAGTTACGTATTCATGCACATCATGCGTATGTTCACTTGATGCAGTTAGGTCCAGTTTCATTTTAACACGCCTCGTATTTTCACGCAATCAGTTTATGAAATTAATATTACTATTATTAGTAGCAAATCCTTTACTAAAGCCGTATATACCCCGTGCTCGCAAGAAGCGTATTTAGATTGCACTATCCGTAAAGTGCAAGACACGAAATATTTACTGGAGATAATCAATGAATACCTCAGCGCTGGGAAAGTTGGTCAGCAGAGGGACAATTGTGCCACGCCTTCTACCACTAAGGACACGTGTACTAATCGATAACAAGCATTTTTTGACGGGCTTTGAAGTGCGATAACAAGCCCTTTCTAATGAGGTCTGGGACACAATGCACGTTTTTGCATTTAAATTGAGCCTACTTCTATTAAAGCAACTCGCGTCAACTTAACCAGAGTTGTCGTACCTCGTCTAACGTCGCCTGCATCATCAACTGCATGCAGTATCACGCTGTGAACCAGGGCCTCATCACTGAAGCAGTAACTGCATACAACATTGCACTGTTCATCAGGACCATATCACGGAAGCAAAAACTGCATACAACATTACACTGCTCACCAGGACCTCGTCACCGAAGCAGCCAATTCTGCAATGATTAAATTCATCTTCCTGACGTGTCTTCTAGCCATACCCTCATCAACCAATTCTGACCAGCTCATCACAAATCTGTACCGCAAAGGGAAATTGTGTGACGTCGAGACACGAATCCATTACAACTGCATGCATTTCTACAGAGGCAACACTCCTATAAGTCACTGCTGTGCTCAATGTGGAGTACAGACTTCCTGCGTGGGTGTAAGCATAAACAACAGGACCTGTTATCTTCATTTTTCGTGTACCAATGTTTCCCAGTGCAAAATAGAGGATCCGTCGTACCTTTTCTATGACAAAGTCGATGATTCTGTCAACAAAACAAACAATTCATCTCCTTTAGGTTCGCTGTTAGGAAATCCTTAAACCTCAACAGGTATAATCAGTTGAGACCCACGTCTTGAATTGCCGCCATGTTTGCTCAACGCGCTGAACGTCAAACAAGTTAAGGTGTCATGTTATATGTCTGTGGGCGTCGCAAATAAGGCATAACCCGAACATCATTCTGCCTTGACTAGAGGGCTGCTCTTTTACCATGGAGTGTAGAGTCTTCTACCATGGCGTGTGGAGGCCTTCTTTACTTTTACTGAAGGCGCATCGTTTCTACAGGAGGGAACAGCTGGCCCAGTGTCCAATTATCATTTGACTGATTGTACAACATTCCTGGCAAGTTACTGTGCTACTATTACTTGTTCCCTTTCAGGCCCCGGTAACGCATATGCTGGCATAATCAATGCTATACCATTGGATAACCGAATTATTTTTATAGATGATATAGAGACACATTGGAGGAAATGGTCTGACCATTTTGTAAGGGTGAAAGGCAATCCCCCAACATAATGACTATGCCAGATTGTAATGTCGGACATCATTGATTGGATAAGCTCATGGATGTTGGATATGCACTGTGTGACATCCATCTATAAATGTGTTATGTCATTTATAAATGTGTAACAACTATATATAAACGTGTAACGATCACCTATAAACGTGTAGCGATCACCTGTCAATGTATAATGACATCAATAAATGTGTAACGATCACCTATAAACCTGTAACGATCACCTATAAACGTGTAACGATCACCTACAAACGTGTAACGATCGCCTATAAACGTGTAACTATCCCCTATAAATGTGTAACGATCATCTTTACACGTGCAACGATCATCTATAAATGTGTAAGGATCACCTATAAATGTGTATGGATCACCTTTAATATGTAAGAATAATCTATAAATGTGTAAGAATAATCTATAAATGTGTAAGGATCATTTATAAATGTGCAAGGATCACCTATAAATGTGTAACGATCATCTATAAATGTGTAAGGATCATCTATAAATGTGTAATGATCACCTATAAATGTGTACAGATCATATATAAATGTGTAAGTATTACCTATACATGTGTAAGTATCACCTATAAATATGTAATGATAATCTTTAAATGTGTAAGGATCACCTATAAATGTGTAAGGATCATCTATAAATGTGTAAGGATCATCTATACATGTGTAAGAATCACCTATAAATGTGTAAAGATCATCAATAAATGTGTAAGGATCACTTATAAATGCGTAACGATCACCTATAAATGTGTAAGGATCACTTATGAATGTGTAACGACCATCCAAATCAGTCACATCCTAAACCATATCTGTCAAGCCTGACATATTTGCTTAGTGTCACCACAGATTATATAACAATAAACATAATTTGGTGATTTGTATTATTTTATGAAAATATCAAACACGATACAGAAACTGCAGATGAAGATAAATACGATGCAGGTATAATATAATCAATTTAAAAAAAATAAATACCATTTTTTATTCAATTTTATTTTAAGAAAGGTTCAGTAGCAGTAGAAGGTAGATGTAGTCATATAGCTCCAACTGATGTTGGGGATGAAGTGGTAGAGACTTAAATAGAGCCGTGAGCAGCTACTCCATCACGACGGGTAGATGTGAGTGTAGTTAGAACATTATATCTAGTAGATGTGAGGGTCGTTCCAACATTATATCAGGTAGATGTGTGGGTAGTTAGAACATTATATCTGGTAGATGTGTGGGTAGTTAGAGAACATTATATCTGGTAGATGTGAGTATAGTTAGACCATTATATCTGGTAGATGTGTGGGTAGTTGGAACATTATATCTGGTAGATGTGTGGGTAATTAAAACATTATATCTGGTAGATGTGTGGGTAGTTAAAACATTATATCTTGTAGATGTGTGGGTAGTTAAAACATTATATCTGGTAGATGTGTGGGTAGGTCCAACATTATATCTGGTAGATGTATGGGTAGTTAAAACATTATATCTGGTAGATGTGAGGGTAGTTAGAACATTATATCTGGTAGATGTATGGGTAGTTGAAACATTATATCTGGTAGATGTGTGGGTAGTTAAAACATTATATCTGGTAGATGTATGGGTAGTTAAAACATTATATCTGGTAGATGTGTGGGTAGTTAAAACATTATATCTTGTAGATGTGTGGGTAGTTAAAACATTATATCTGGTAGATGTGTGGGTAGTTAAAACATTATATCTTGTAGATGTGTGGGTAGTTAAAACATTATATCTGGTAGATGTGTGGGTAGGTCCAACATTATATCTGGTAGATGTATGGGTAGTTAAAACATTATATCTTGTAGATGTGTGGGTAGTTAAAACATTATATCTGGTAGATGTATGGGTAGTTAAAACATTATATCTGGTAGATGTGTGGGTAGTTAAAACATTATATCTTGTAGATGTGTGGATAGTTAGAACATTATATATGGTAGATGTGTGGGTAGGTCCAACATTATATCTGGTAGATGTATGGGTAGTTAGAACATTATATATGGTAGATGTGTGGGTAATTAGAACATTAAATCTGGTAGATGTGTGGGTAGTTAAAACATTAAATCAGGTAGATGTGTGGGTAGTTAGAACATTATATCTGGTAGATGTGTGGGTAGTTAAAACATTATATCTGGTAGATGTGATAGTAGTTAGAACATTATATCTGGTAGATGTGAGGGTAGTCAAAACATTATATCTGGTAGATGTGTGGGTAGTTAGAACATTAAATCTGGTAGATGTGTGGGTAGTTAGAAAATTATATCTGGTAGATGTGTGGGTAGGTCCAACATTATATCTGGTAGATGTGTAGGTAGTTAGAACATTATATCTGGTAGATGTGAGGGTAGTTAGAACATTATATCTTTGTAGATGTGAGGGTAGGTCCAACATTATATCTGGTAGATGTGTAGGTAGTTAGAACATTATATCTGGTAGATGTGACGGTAGGTAGAACATTATATCTGGTAGATGTTTGGGTAGTTAGAACATTATATCTGGTAGATGTGAGGGTAGTTAGAACATTATATCTGGTAGATGTGTGGGTAGGTCCAACATTATATATGGTAGATGTGCAGGTAGTTAGAACATTATATCTGGTAGATGTGAGGGTAGGTCCAACATTATATCTGGTAGATGTGAGGGCAGGTCCAACATTATATCTGGTAGATGTGTAGGTAGTTAGAACATTATATCTGGTAGATGTGAGGGTAGTTAGAACATTATATCTGGTAGATGTGTGGGTAGGTCCAACATTATATCTGGTAGATGTGAGGGTAGTTAGAACATTACATCAAAAGGATCATGGGCATTTGTGTTTAAGATGACCACTGTACCATTGACACTTAAATCCTATAGAATTAGTTTGGACAGAGGGGAAAGGCCAGGTGGCAAACATTCCATCAAGCTAGCAGATGGCAAGAAAACCGCGTACGCTGCTCTCTCGGACAACGGCACACAAGTTTGTAACACTTGTTAGGATCATCTACTGACAGAGAAAGATGGTTATCGTCAGCAAGATGGTTTGTGATTTACTCAGTCAACAACAGTCATCAATCCCTTTCAGTCAACCGATTCTGAGCAAGGTAAGTACATTCTGTATATATGTACATTTATAGACAAAATGACATGAACTGATACATACTTAAAGTTATCGCGAAACTTGGAACATAAAATTTAATTAAAAATAAACTGACGTAAAAACACAAACAATAGTCATACAATTGTCTTTCCACAAACAGCTCTTACTGGAAAACCATATAAACTGAATGCATATTTTTAAGGAAATATAATTTACTCAAACCTCCATGATAAACGAAGACACACCTGCAACTCGTAATATATTATCAATTAACCGAGGTATTAGCAAATGTGTCGTATGCCTAAGTGATACCTGTGGGCCGTATATACATAACCAAGAAAACTTCTGTTTCGATAAATTCCGTCTACATCATATTTGTGCATGGCTCATTAACGTTGAAAAGACAATAGCGGCACAAGCAAAAAACAAAAGTTGATAGGTTCAGGGATTATTGAGAAAACGTATACATTACAAGAGAACGTATTTCTGGACGTTCTATATTTGGCTCTCGAATGTGTATGTGTGTGTGTGTGTGTATGTGACGCACTATATTTGGCTCTCGTGTGTGTATGTGTGTGTGTGTGACGCACTATATTTGGCGCTCGTTTGTGTATGTGTGTGTGTATGTGACGCACTATATTTGGCTCCATTGTGTGTATGTGTGTGTGTATGTGACGCACTATATTTGGCGCTCGTGTGTGTATGTGTGTGTGTGTATGTGACGCACTATATTTGGCGCTCGTGTGTGTATGTGTGTGTGTGTATGTGACGCACTATATTTGGCGCTCGTGTGTGTATGTGTGTGTGTGTATGTGACGCACTATATTTGGCGCTCGTGTGTGTATGTGTGTGTGTGTATGTGACGCACTATAGTTGACTCTCGTGTGTGTATGTGTGTGTGGCAAACTGTAATTAAGTCAAGTTACATTTATTTTACGTTCAATAGACGATGTTAGGGTTAAGTCAAGTGTGATTGCACCACTTATTTTACGTTCAGTAGCCGATGTTAAGTCAAGTCTGACTGCCTGCTGCCTACTCCACTGTCACATCGAGTAGGAGGATGGAGATTGAGGCGGTAACAGCGGCCCTGACTTGGTTGGTGACGCAACCGGTGACACGCGCAGTGATACTGTCAGACTCGCAGGACATGCTCCATAGGATAGAAAGGTGCATGCTAAAAAGGGAGTGGGCCTCTCTTCTGAACAACTCTGGTGTACAGGGTGTCACATGGATCTACTGCTCGGGAGATGCAGTCGTCTGGGGCAACGAAAGAGCTGATGCAGTGGCGGAACGACCTGTGGGGAACGACGCGGTGATGACAGGAGACAGGGTTGAGTTGATAACGGTAGTCATGGACAGTCTACAGGATAATGAAGAGACAGAGAAAATGCCTATGAACATAGGATGACAGATTTGGGAGTGATTAAAGGAGCAAGAGGAATGTGTGTTCTGTCTGGAAAGATTTGAAGAGCACGAAATCAACACCTGACTGGGACTCTGAGTTTATATATAATAGTCTGAGCGAGTGGCCGAATGGTTTTGAGGCCTGCCCGTCGACATGGAGGGCAGCGGTTCGAATCCCCGGTATGGCAAATGTTGTTTTTCTGTTGGGGGGGAAATAAATAAACATAACCAGCACACGACGTGCCGACAGCAGTGACCAAGCGGTCTGTAGTCCCCAGCCTTCAAAACCCCTCGGCTACCCAGCAATGGGAAAATTGTCGTATGACAGGACAGGAGGACGGGTCTAGCTGCTTGGACAGAGAACCTAACACTTATGGGAATGTCCACTATGTAATGATGTTGGCTCCTAGAATCAAGAATCAAGAATCAAGAATTATTTCTGATTGAAATAAACCAAATGTGGCTTTCCTGTCATCTCCCTACTGGTCGATATACGGAAGTGGGGGAGTGAGGGGGATGGGGGTAGGGGAGTGGCCGAGGGTGGGGGGACGAAAGGGGGCAGGGCGTAGTGGAAGGGGATCATGCTTTTGAACAAGTGATCCATTTGATCGGCGCATGACATGGAAAAGTCAGATCGAGAGAAACCGAATGAGAGCCAGAGAAAGAATGGCAATCATGAGGAAAATTGCTGGCACAAGCTGGGGAGCAGACGAAGGCATACTAAAGAAACTGTACACTGGAAGAGTGAGACCAGTTCTCGAGTATGGCATTGCGGCATGGACAACAGCAGCAAAGGCGAACTTCTATAAAGTTAGCAAACTTCAAAACCAAGCCATGAGAGTTATAACAGGAGGCATGAAGTCAACGCCAAATGTAGAACTTGAAAAGATTACAAAACTGCAATCCATGACCGATAGAAGAGACTGCAGAGCCCAGCTGCAGTCAGAGAAACTCCGAAGACTGACTGACCATCCAATGCACCAGAGACTAAATAATTTGGGAAATGGGAAACTAAAGCGGAGAAACTTTGCAGAAATAGCCAAAGCAAAGATGCACGAAGATCCCATAAACGCACTAACAACACCAAAGCCCATCACTACTGTACGAAAACCTACCTGGAGGCAGGATATATTCCCAGAGGTGGTAGAAAATATACCAGGTATTGGAAACAAAAACTGCCAGACTGAAAAAGAAAGGAGAGATACTACCCTAGGCTTTATTTCGAAAAACTACCCAAGCATGGCCTGGACCCATGCATACACCAACGGTTCTGTAACAAACACTACACAGAACGGAGGGGCAGGAGCATTCCTGAACCTACCAAATGGCAGACAAATAACACTGTCATTCGCTACTGGTAAGTACACACGCAATTTCAGAGCGGAGGCAGAGGCACTGAGGGCGGCAGTGGAATAAATGGTGACACATAAAGAAAATGAAAGCCATACAGTCCTGCTTACAGATGCTCTCGCCGTAGTCACAGCGCTAAAAAGCCAGAAAAACACTGAGCTTAATGACTTAAGAGCAGCACTCTGTCAAATATGCCAGCAGTCCGCACCAAAAATGGTAGTGGTACAGTGGGTCCCATCACACTGCAACATCCAAGGCAACGAGGAGGCAGACAGACTGGCAAAAGAAGGTGCAAGACTACCACAAACAGATACTAGTATGACGTACGAAGAGTCAAAACGGCTTATCAAAGCCAGATACATGACCAAATGGGAAACCGAACATACTGGTTACACCAAAAACGATGCCTATTACCAGTTGAACCGAAGAGAGCAGGTCGTTGTCTTCAGACTTCGCACTGGCCACAATAGACTGAGGTACCACCTATTCAACAAATTGAAGATAGGTGGTACCGACGAATGCCCGTGAGGTACCGGTAAAATGATCGCTGAACATCTGCTGCAGAACTGCCCGACATACGAGGATCAGAGAGAGCAGATGTGGCCATCACCAGTGGAACTGCAAGACAAGCTCTATGGCAGTGGCGACAGCCTCAGGATGACCGCCGCTTTTTTCGAAAAAATAATGGTTACTGTCTGAAGAAGAAGAAGAAGAAGAAGAAGAAGAAGAACAAGTGATCGCCTTCATTCCTTTTCTTCTAAATTTACGTTCATTAGTTTATCCTAGGTCTTTAGGCCAGTTCTCATGGTGTTGGGTGTACTGGGGCGTAATTATAAGGATTGCACCTGCTGAAGTCGGATGTGTCGGATCGAAAGTTACAAACATCGCAGTCAAGCTGTGAACAACGACACAACGCATTCCGTTGTCTGGACAACATCCTGCTATTTGGAAAGCCCTTTTCAGGGTTTGGTAGTGGGAGATTGAGAACGTTCAGGGTTTGGTAGCGGGAGATTGAGAAAGTTCAGGGTTTGGTAGTGGGAGATTGAGAACGTTCAGGGTTTGGTAGCGGGAGATTGAGAACATTCAGGGTTTGGTAGTGGGAGATTGAGAACGTTCAGGGTTTGGAGGCGGGAGATTGAGAAAGTTCAGGGTTTGGTAGTGGGAGATTGAGAACATTCAGGGTTTGGTAGTGGGAGATTGAGAACATTCAGGGTTTGGTAGGGAGAGATTGAGAACGTTCAGGGTTTGGTAGTGGGAGATTGAGAACGTTCAGGGTTTGGTAGCGGGAGATTGAGAAAGTTTAGGGTTTGGTAGTGGGAGATTGAGAACATTCAGGGTTTGGTAGTGGGAGATTGAGAACATTCAGGGTTTGGTAGTGGGAGATTGAGAACGTTCAGGGTTTGGTAGTGGGAGATTGAGAACGTTCAGGGCTTGGTAGCGGGAGATTGGGAACGTTCAGGGCTTGGTAGCGGGAGATTGAGAACGTTCAGGGCTTGGTAGCGGGAGATTGAGAACGTTCAACGTTCAGGGTTTGGTAGCGGGAGATTGGGAACTAACAATGAAGAAGAATGTATGGATGGCTGTGATTTTTGACAATATAGTGATTAAGATAAGTAAGTACGATGATTATAGGGTTCATTTCGATTCTGATGATTACACGGATTTAAGTGTTAGTGATTGTTGGGATCATGTGGACTGATCTTATAGTGGTGATTATAGAGATTGTGATGATTATAGAGATTGTGATGATTGATGTGACTATGGTGGTTATAGAGATTATGGTGATTATAGAGATTGCAGTGATTATAGAGATTGTGGTGGTTATAAAGATTGTTGTGGTTATAGAGATTGTGGTGGTTATAGAGATTGTGGTGGTCATAGAGATTGTGGTGATTATAGAGATTATGTTCATTATAGAGATTGTGGTGGTTATAGAGATTGTGCTGATTGATGTGACTGTGGTGGTTATAGAGATTGTGGTGATTACATAAATTGTGATGATTATAGAGATTGTGGTGATTATTCGGATCATGCAAACGGTAGTGATCATGAAGATGGTGTATGTAGCATCGTGGTGGTTAGCAGTTACTCTTAACGTAGAAGCGATGATAATGGTGAGGTAAATGAATCTTTCACTAACAGATGACTCAGGGATATAATGCAGGTGTAATTATAGAACTTGTGATCTCATCTTCTAAACTATTTCACAGAATCGGACAATCCCTATGACGTCACTCACCTGCGTTATTGATCAGCACGTGCAGCGACTTCTCGTCTCGGTTAAAGTCCTCGGCGAACTCTCGGATACTTCTTAGGTTGCCAAGGTCAAGTACAATTGCGTTGACGTGTTGGTTTCCGGTTTTCTTTCTACAAAGATGGCAAATGATAATCAGGATCTACATAACTGATGTCGCCAAACTTAAGGATGATAGATATAGACATGCATAAGTAAAATCCAGTCACATTTTTTATCCATTTATTGATATCCACAAATAAAATCCACATTCACGTCTTCTTTTATATTTATCGATCAGTCAAAACCCTTTAGATCCCAGTGGAGGATCGCTCCTCAACCAACCACTACCAAGTATATCTGTCCCCTCTCCCTGCCATCTTCACCAACCACTACCAAGTATATCTCCCCCTCTCCCTGCCATCTTCACCAACCACTACCAAGTATATCTGCCCCCTGTCCCCTGCCATCTCCACCAACCACTACCAAGTATATCTCTCCCTGTCATCTCCACCAACCACTACCAAGTATATCTGTCCCCTGCCATCTTCACCAACCACTACCAAGTATATCTGCCCCCTGTCATCTTCACCAACCCCTACCAAGTATATCTGCCCCCTGTCCCCTGCCATCTTCACCAACCACTACCAAGTATATCTACTACAGCAAATAATGCTACTACTATTACAGATAATGCTACTACTACTACTACTACTACAGATAATGCTACTACTACTACAACATGTATAATGCTACTACTATTACAGATAATGCTACTACTACTACTACTACTACAGATAATGCTACTACTACTACAACATGTATAATGCTACTACTACTACAGCTAATGCTACTACTACTACAGCTAATGCTACTACTACTTCTACAGATAATGCTACTACTACTACAGATAATGCTACTACTACTACAGCTAATGCTACTACTACAGCTAATGCTACTACTACTACAGCTAATAATGCTACTACTACTACAGCTAATGCTACTACTACTACTACAGATAATACTACTACTACTAAGCTAATGCTACTACTACTACAGCTAATGCTACTACTACTACAGCTAATACTACAACTACTACAGCTAATGCTACTACTACAACAGCTAATGCTACTACTACTACAGCTAATGCTACTACTACTACAGCTAATGTTACTACTAATACAGCTAATGCTACTACTACTACAGCTAATGCTACTACTACTACAGCCAATACTACTACTACTACTACAGCTAATGCTACTACTACTACAGCTAATGCGACTACTACTACAGATAATGCTACTACTACTACTGTTAATGCGACTACTACTTCAGCTAATGCTACTACCACTACTACTACTACTGTTACTGTTGCTGCTACTACTACTACTACAGCTAATGCTACTACTACTTCTACTACTATTATTACTACTACTACTACAGTTGATGGTACTACTACCGCTACTGTTACTATAATTACTACTACTATTACTACTACTACTACTATTACTACTACTATTACTTCTGTTACTACTACTGTTTCTACTACTACTACTATTACTACTACTACTACTATTACTACTACTATTACTACTACTACTACTACTACAGCTGATTCTACTACTACTATTACTACTACTACTACTATTACTACTACTATTGCTACTACTACTACTACAGCTGATTCTACTACTACTATTACTACTACTACTACTATTACTACTACTATTACTACTACTATTACAGCTGATTCTACTGCTACTATTACTACTACTACTACTTCTGTTACTACCACTACTAAGGCAACAGTCATAGAACCAGCAATACTATGGGAGTGAAGAGTGACATTACGATTATGTGAATAATACTGATCAAAACCCATCACATCACGCTGCGCCGTACTTCCTGACAACAGGCTCTGCCATAGCACTTCAGCCAATCAAGTAGAGATCGACGCTGTAATCCCCATAATGGTGAGCTTAATGAAGTGCCCCGCATTGCAAGACAGCCAGGAGGGTCCCGGTCCACCTTCTATAAAAAACGTCTTAGGATGTAAGAGGAGCCACTGTAACCAGCCACCAAAGAAACGTCGTCAAGAGTAGAATGAACCAAGTACGTGGTGGCTATCACGACGACAACTACAAAACTGCTACCCACCTCACCTCATAATCCACTCAGGCCTAGCACAATAAAGTCTCCATCACGTCATCCCAGACAAACGATCTATACTATGGGACATCTTTGACATACACATCTCTACATGACAAAATACAGTCAGTCCACATCTAATGCCACAATCAATTGTGTTGTTAGTGCAATCAATCCTACGTCTGATGTCACTACAATCATCAATATAATAATAATAATAATTACATAATAACAATAATAATTACATAATAACAGTAATAAAAATAATAACAGTAAAAATTACATAATAACAATAATAATTACATAATGACAATAATAATTACATAATAACAATAATAATAATAATAATAATTACATAATAACAATAATAATTACATAATAACAGTAATAAAAATAATAACAGTAAAAATTACATAATAACAATAATAATTACATAATAACAATAATAATTACATAATAACAAATAATAATTACATAATAACAAATAATAATTACATAATAACAAATAATAATTACATAATAACAATAATAATTACGTAATAACAATAATAATTGCACAATAGCAATAATAATTACATAATAACAATAATAATTACATAATAACAATAATAATTACATAATAACAATAATAATTACATAATAACAATAATTACATAATAACAATAATAATTACATAATAATAATTACATAATAATAATTACATAATAACAATACTAAAATTCCAAAAAATACTGATAATAATAATAATAATCTTGATTGGCCTTGATGACCTGTTCCACAGCGAAGTTGCGGGTCCAAACAGCGTCTCCAGCGGACCCTGTCTTCGGCCACGGAAGTCCAGTGCGTGGTAAGAACTCTTCCAGAGCATCTAAGATGTTTCGTACAGCGAGGGGGTCTGACCAACACATTGGAGGTCTTCATTGGGGTCTCTTCTTACCTCTGCGGTACCAGACTGCTGTCACCGTGCTCCGTCAACCATCGTTTCGTCGTAACTTGTGACTTGCCCATTTCTGTTTTGCCAGGTCTGCGTGGATTATCGCATGAATCCCCAGAGACTATCATCTTAATTTAGAATTGTGGAGACCTTGCATACTTAATAATAATAATGATTACATCCGGTCTGTGAGAATCCAGGGATATGTGAGAAGGGAGATAACCGATAATTCGCCAAATCAAGAATATCGTTCCCCTGGGCAAGCCACATGATGACGTAGAACATATGACTACAGCAATCACCAGCCAAGTCTCGTGCTCTACTCCGACGGAAGCTTTTAAATAAGTGTCAATATTTGGAGTTTCTAGCTATTTGTAGGACGACACGAAGATATTAAAGATATCACATGACGTTAAGTAAACAGTTCAGCTGCGAGGTTTCATCGTTTCTTACCGGATATTTCTGGCAATGGCTTCAATAATGACCTTTTCCCGGCCCGTTACGAGGACTCTCGCGCGTCTCTTGGCTAGTTCTATAGCTGTTGCTTTGCCCAGCCCGCTTGTTGCACCTGCAGTGTTAGACAATCAGAAGGATGCGTGAGTAACATAACGATAATTGGACTGAAATGAAGGGAGAGCATGGTGATTGGACTGGAATGAAGGGAGAGCATGGTGATTGGACTGAAATGATGGGAGAGCATGGTGATTGGACTGGAATGAAGGGAGAGCATGGTGATTGGACTGGAATGAAGGGAGAGCATGGTGATTGGACTGAAATGATGGGAGAGCATGGTGATTGGACTGGAATGAAGGGAGAGCATGGTGATTGGACTGGAATGAAGGGAGAGCATGGTGATTGGACTGAAATAAAGCGAGAGCATGGAGATTGGGCTGAAATGAATGGAGAGCATGGTGATTGGGCTGAAATGGTGGTAGAGCATGGTGATTAGACTAAAATGGTGGTAGAGCATGGTGATTAGACTAAAATGGTGGTAGAGCATGGTGATTAGACTAAAATGGTGGTAGAGCATGGTGATTTGACTAAACCTATGGAGAGCATAAGAGTGATTGTCTCGAGAGAATGGGGAAATGACTAAAATGGTGCGAAAACTGGGTCATTTGACTAAAATGGTGATAGGATTAAATGTGTGTGAACGATTGATGAAATGACTACAAAGTGTGTGAACGAATGGTGATATGACTAAATGTGTGTGAACGAATGGTGATATGACTAAATGTGTGAAAGAGGAAGAATTTTCAGGATTTCTTTTGTTCTGTTGAAATAACAAATAGCTGAAGTGCTGAAAGGACACGTGACTGCATGGCATGGTGAATACTGATAAAGATTGTGTCGCCTCGGTTGTGTGTAACTTTCTGAACGTCACCATACAACTGTGTCTGATATCAAACTGCGTATCATGTCTGACATCATGTCCATTTATGGGTTTAGACGTGAGGAAGTCAAACATTTCTTTTGTGTGCTGTGATTGGCCGCCATTTTTTGCAGTAAATTCCATTGCGGTGTTTCTTTGTCTTCATCAATTGATAGTTTCTTTGTCTTCATGAATGAATAGTTTCTTTGTCTTCATCAATTAATAGTTTCTTTGTCTTCATGAATGAATAGTTTCTTTGTCTTCATCAATTAATAGTTTCTTTGTTTTCATCAATGAATAGTTTCTTTGTCTTCATCAATTAATAGTTTCTTTGTCTTCATGAATGAATAGTTTCTTTGTCTTCATCAATTAATAGTTTCTTTGTCTTCATCAATTAATAGTTTCTTTGTCTTCATCAATGAATAGTTTCTTTGTCTTCATCAATTAATAGTTTCTTTGTCTTCATCAATTAATAGTTTCTTTGTCTTTATCAATTGATAGTTTCTTTGTCTTCCACTTGCTTTGAAGTTCTGCAGTTTGGTGTTATAGACTCTACTTCGGGGATGATTGGAGGCGTTATAATAATATCCAGTTCATACCATTTGTTGTACATAAATATAGCGTGTAAATATTTGTTGCGTATAATTTAAAGTAAACATATCTAGGGTAGAAGACTATCCAAATCATGACATATAATCCGAGCCGAACTCGGACACCCAGTTTTTGCTGGACAGAAAGCCATCCAGACAATGTTGGAATTAGGATACAGGGAAATGTAGAGTGAATATCTCGTTCTCCTTGGCTCTCGGAAAAAGAAACAAATAAGACGAGAAAGAAGAATACACAAATAAAACGCAGTGCAGCATGTATGTATCAGGTGGTTTGACGATACGCTATGGCTGACACTTTGTGTTAGTCAATCTTCGTATCTGTGGTTGTATGTACTGGGGAAGACCATGCCTACTTCAACTCTACCACTTTCCTAAGTATCTGCATCATGTGCCCCATAGTCTGTAATTGATATCCGCTACTTCTTATCCCGTGTTGTTAGTCAGTTGTGCCTTTGATCATCTTCTGTATCATGATGTTCAACTGTTAATATTTTTCTATTTTTGTGAGTTGTGCCTTTGGTCATCTTCTGTGTCATGATGTTCAACTGTTGATCTTTTTCTGTTTTTGTCAGTTGTGCCTTTGGTCGTCTTCTGTATCATAATGTTCAACTGTTAATCTATTTCTCTTTTTGTTGTTGGCTGTTCCTAAATTTGTTTGTTGCTACAGTGGACTCAACCCTGCTCTTTCCATAAAATGCCAAAGAAATGGTTGTCTTGTTCTACAATGTTTTATACAACAGGTTATGCGCATGACTTTCGATCAGGACATCTTTATTAATAATTTGTTTTGCCCAATACATGTTTTACATTACTCTTTAAAACCAGGTCTATGTCACTTCTAACGATCTTGTTTGTTTTTAAATCAAATCAATCAGTCAAAAACCATCGCTCTTCTTGGTGTGCAGGCCAATGACCACATCCCACCACCATACACTGTACTAGACTGCTATTGCTTACCCCTCTCCAGGTGTAGTAATTCCGTCCACGACTGTTTAACATAATTAATTTGGATTGTCGGCCTTAATCTGACATATTACACTCTAGTTGGTTGGTTATTGATCCAGCAGCCTATGGACTCCTATCCTTTCGCCCAATGCCATATAGTGGTACTGCAAGTGTTTGTGAGCTGTTGTTCAGTTTCGTACAAAGTGTTCCATTTGTCTGGCCTCGGAGGAAGAAGCTCTTTCCTAACACTGGCAAGCGCCAGACATTCAAAAAGATGATGTTCAACGGTTTCATAGAGATGTGTGCACAGTCGGCACCCTGGAGTATGTTCTGGTTGGATTCGGTTGGATTCAAGTGACTGTTAAGCTGTACATGTTTAGTGCGTAGTCGGTGATGGTGCATTGGTCTCTCCTTTGTCTTTGGAAGGGCTATGTGTTTGTAGATTTACATCCCAGTATTTCCAATTGCCCATCTATTCAGCCAGGCCTCTTTGTTCGCAGTCTTCTTTTGTTGTTTGACTGTCTGTAGTGTTATTGGTGTGTATTGTTGTTCTGGACTTGATCTCTTCTTAGCCTGTTTGTCTGCCTTGTCATTGCCAGGTGCATTTGATTGACCAGGGATCCATTGTATAACTATTCTGACTTCATGGGATGTGAGAAGTTGGTTGGCATCTAGGGATTTTTGGGTAGGTTCAGGCCTGCAGTGAAGCCCATCTTCCAGAACGTGAAGCCCATCTTCCAGAACCTGAAGCCCATCTTCCAGAGCCTGAATGGCAGATTATTATTAAACTCTCGGTGAGTTGTCCTTTTGTCGCCTATTTCCACCCCCAAGGTGGACCAGTTCAGCCAGGGTGAACCTTCTGCGTGCTTTCGCGTCCACTCGTTTAGCTCCTGGGTTTATTAAGGCATGCACGCTCTCTCACGACTTCCACGGACTCGGGGGCTTGTTTGTCTCATGTTTATCCATTATTGACTTCCATATGACAGAGTAGAACAGTTAAATACATATTTTGAAAACTTGCAAGATAAGTGAAATGTCTACACAGGTATTGCACTCCATACAACCCATGTCGTTCCACAGATCAGCACATGTGTTCCTCGTGTGTGCATGTCGTGTTCGTCACTATGTGTGCTGCTGGTTGCCTGAACGATATCTCCTTGCTCGTTTGGCATTTGCGTCCTGCCCTGGAGGTCAGTGGATCTAAAAGGAGAATACCTGATCGAGTGTTCCACTATTTTTAGATTGAAAATATATTTCGTTCTCTCTCTCTCTCTCTCTCTCTCTCTCTCTCTCTCTCTCTCTTTCACTCTCTCTCTCTCTCTCTCTCTCGATGTCTATGTATCCAGCTTAAAAATATATTTTTCTATCTCTCTATCTCTTTCTGTCTGTGTGTCTGTCTCCTGCTTGCAAATATTTTTCTCTCTCCCACTATTTCTCTTTCTCTTTGTCTCCCGCTTAAAAACCTCTCTATTTCGCTGTATGTCTCCCGCTTGAAAATGTATTTTTCTTTCTCTCTCTCGCTTCTTCACTCTGTGTGTCTGTCTCCCGCTTGAAAACTCTTCTCCCTCTCTGTCTCCCGCGTGAAAATTTATTTATCTCTCTTTGTACGTCATACACACAATCACACACATGCTCTCTCACTCTCCCTCTCTCTATCTTACATATTGTTGATGCCTCTCTTTCTCCGTCCTTCATATTGTTGATGCCTCTCTTTCTCCGTCCTTCATATTGTTGATGCCTCTCTCTCTCTCTCTCTATCTCTCAGTCCTTCATATTGTTGATGCCTCTCTTTCTCTCTCTCAGTCCTTCATATTGTTGATGCCTCTCTCTCCATCTTACATATTGTTGATGCCCCTCTCTCTCCATCTTACATATTGTTGATGCCTCTCTCTCTCTCTATCTCTCAGTCCTTCATATTGTTGATGCCTCTCTTTCTCTCTCTCAGTCCTTCATATTGTTGATGCCTCTCTCTCCATCTTACATATTGTTGATGCCTCTCTCTCTCCATCTTACATATTGTTGATGCCTCTCTCTCTCCATCTTACATATTGTTGATGCCTCTCTCTCTCCATCTTACATATTGTTGATGCCTCTCTTTCTCCGTCCTTCATATTGTTGATGCCTCTCTCTCTCTCTCTCTCTCAGTCCTTCATATTGTTGATGCCTCTCTCTCCATCTTACATATTGTTGATGCCTCTCTTTCTCCGTCCTTCATATTGTTGATGCCTCTCTCTCTCTCTCAGTCCTTCATATTGTTGATGCCTCTCTCTCTCCATCTTACATATTGTTGATGCCTCTCTCTCTCCATCTTACATATTGTTGATGCCCCTCTCTTTCCATCTTACATATTGGTGATGCCTCTCTCTCTCCATCTTACATATTGTTGATGCCTCTCTCTCTCCATCTTACATATTGTTGATGCCTCTCTCTCTCCATCTTACATATTGTTGATGCCTCTCTCTCTCCATCTTACATATTGGTGATGCCTCTCTCTCTCCATCTTACATATTATTGATGCCTCTCTCTCTCCATCGTACATATTATTGATGCCTCTCTCTCTCCATCGTACATATTGTTGATGTCACTCTCTTTCAGTCCTTCATATTGTTGATGCCTCTCTCAGAACCGGAATCTCTATTTACCAAATTTACCAGAGGTGTCGCTCTTCCATTGTTCTCACAGTCTCCCTGGCTATCATTAGTACTACACCCTCGCTGTGGTTTTCTCTTATTCGCCACGTAGCAGGCCAAATGCGCAGACAACTATTGCTCTTCTAAGCGATGTGCGCTGTGGATGTTCACTGGTTCCCCCTTGTTGAACTGCATCGAATCTATTACGCCAAACTGTCCCGTTTCCCAATTGCCTCGTGTCCCGTTTCCCCATCGCCCTGTGTCCCGTTTACCCATCGCCCTGTGTCCCGTTTCCCCATCGCCCTGTGTCCCGTTTCCCCATCTCCCTGTGTCCCGTTTCCCCATCGCCCTGTGTCCCTGTCCCCAACAATATGGCCCCTTATCACATTGGGCCTTGACTAACTAGGCAAGCTATTCCATATATATTACAAATTTAACTTGTTCCGTGAATGGATCCCTTGACCCCTTACTGGTCAGCAAGGATTCAACTTATTCCGTGAATGGATCCCTGGACCCCTTACTGGTCAGCAAGGATTAAACTTATTCCGTGAATGGATCCCTGGACCCCTAACTGGTCAGAAAGGATTCAACTTGTTCCGTGAATGGATCCCTGGACCCCTTACTGGTCAGTAAGGATTCAACTTGTTCCGTGAATGGATCCCTGGATCCCTTACTGGTCAGCAAGGATTCAACTTATTCTGTGAATGGATCCCTGGACCCCTTACTGATCAGTAAGGATTCAACTTGTTCCGTGAATGGATCCCGGGACACCTTACTGATCAGTAAGGATTCAACTTGTTCCGTGAATGATCTCTGGACCCCTTACTCGGGAGCAATGATTAGGTACAATGCACCGCCTTGAAAGTCGTAAAAGGTAACTTAAGAAAGTTGTGCATGGGGCCAGCAACCATATCATGTAATAAAAATGTATCCACAAACTCCTAACACAGAATCACGCAAAGTACTTTGGTGCAGGCTTCCCAGGAAAGCTAACTATGGTAACTTAGCTTAACATCTTTATACTGGTTTAGAAGACTGCAGAGTCTGAATACAATCCATTTCTTGTTCTTGGAGAGTGGCTTCACCGATATGCGAATAAATCTTAATACTAAAACACTAGAGCTAAGTAGACCCGCAGCCAGTTAGGCGCCATCTATAGCCATCTTAACAAACCACCTGGGGAAAGGTACAAATAATTTGGGTATATTTTTAACTTGTATGTTGTCCGGGTAGCGGCTGTTAAGCCTAATCTTTTCGATTTCCAACTGCCAAGTAATTTTTAACGTGCTCGGCACTGCACACGGGGGTCCGATCTCACTACCCAGAGATCAGGGGTCCGATCTCACTACTCAGACTCAGGGTTCCGATCTCACTACCCAGAGATCAGGGGTCCGATCTCACTACCCAGGGATCAGGGGTCGGATCTCACTACCCAGCGATCAGGGGTCCGATCTCAATACCCAGAGATCAGGGGCCCGATCACACTACCCAGAGATCAGGGGTCCGATCTCCCTACCCAGAGATCAGGGGTCCGATTTCTCTCACTACCCAGAGATCAGGGGTCGGATCTCACTACCCAGAGATCAGGGGTCCGATCTCCCTACCCAGAGATCAGGGGTCCGATTTCTCTCACTACCCAGAGATCAGGGGTCGGATCTCACTACCCAGAGATCAGGGGTCCGATCTCACTACCCAAAGATCAGGGGTCCGATCTCACTTCCCAGAGATCAGGGGTCGGATCTCACTACCCAGAGATCAGGGGTCCGATCTCCCTACCCAAAGATCAGGGGCCCGATCTCACTACCAAGAGATCAGGGGTCGGATCTCACTACTCAGAGATCAGGGGTCCGATCTCCCTACCCAGAGATCAGTGGTCCGATTTCTCTCTCTACCCAGAGATCAGGGGTCGGATCTCACTACCCAGAGATCAGGGGTCCGATCTCCCTACCCAGAGATCAGGGGTCCGATCTCTCTCACTACCCAGAGATCAGGGGTCTGAACTCACTACCCAGAGAACAGGGGTCCGATATCCCTACCCAGAGATCAGGGGTCCGATCTCTCTCACTACCCAGAGATCAGGGGTCTGAACTCACTACCCAGAGATCAGGGGTCTGAACTCACCACCCAGAGATCAGGAGAATGTTTACTAGAAGATCCACGTGAAAAAATCCCGGTCCTCAACGTGATTCGAACCCGCAACCACCGGCACCCGAGGCGGACACCTAACCTCGAGACCAGTGAGTAGGGATACTATACTTTACCCCATATACGAAGTGGCTGATTGGAACACACGGTGATAAATGGCAGAGTCGCAGGAAAGAGGGACATAAGGTGGCAGAGCGACAGAGAGAGAGAGAGAGAGAGAGAGAGAAAGATCGAGAGAGAGAATACTGGATAGTTTGTAGGAATGGCGTGGGAGACGATCAGCGAAGGAACTGATAAACGGCACACGAGATAAGAGCAAGAGGTGATTCATGTCAGTGAACGTCAGCATCCAATCTATTTTTAAATGCATTAACTGACTCTGCTTTCACTACATCCTGCGGCAATGCATTCCAAGCATTCACCACTCTCTGACTGAAAAAATATTTCCTAATATCTAATCTAGACTTGTCATTATACAATTTGTAGCTGTGCCCTCTAGTTTTTGTAGGCGGTCGCACTTTGAACAAACTTGGTATCTTCTAATTTATCCTTTCCATTTATTAATTTATTCTTGTGGTTGACAATTGTGGCATGGGGTGTAGCGGTATTCTCTCTTGTGGTTTATAGTTGTACCAGGGGGTGTAGCGGTATTCTCTCTTGTGGTTTATAGTTGTACCAGGGGGTGTAGCGGTATTCTCTCTTGTGGTTTATAGTTGTACCAGGGGGTGTAGCGGTATTCTCTCTTGTGGTTTATAGTTGTACCAGGGGGTGTAGCGGTATTCTCTCTTGTGGTTTATAGTTGTACCAGGGGGTGTAGCGGTATTCTCTCTTGTGGTTTATAGTTGTACCAGGGGGTGTAGCGGTATTCTCTCTTGTGGTTTATAGTTGTACCAGGGGGTGTAGCGGTATTCCATCTTGTGGTTTATAGTTGTACCAGGGGATGTAGCGGTATTCTCTCTTGTGGTTTATAGTTGTACCAGGGGATGTAGCGGTATTCCATCTTGTGGTTTATAGTTGTACCAGGGGATGTAGCGGTATTCCATCTTGTGGTTTATAGTTGTACCAGGGGATGTAGCAGTATTCCATCTTGTGGTTTATAGTTGTACCAGGGGATGTAGCGGTATTCTCTCTTGTGGTTTATAGTTGTACCAGGGGATGTAGCGGTATTCTCTCTTGTGGTTTATAGTTGCACCAGGGGGTGTAGCGGTATTCTCTCTTGTGGTTTATAGTTGTACCAGGGGGTGTAGCGGTATTCTCTCTTGTGGTTTATAGTTGTACCAGGGGGTGTAGCGGTATTCTCTCTTGTGGTTTATAGTTGTACCATGGGGTGTAGCGGTATTCTCTCTTGTGGTTTATAGTTGTACCAGGGGGTGTAGCGGTATTCCATCTTGTGGTTTATAGTTGTACCAGGGGATGTAGCGGTATTCTCTCTTGTGGTTTATAGTTGTACCAGGGGATGTAGCGGTATTCCATCTTGTGGTTTATAGTTGTACCAGGGGATGTAGCGGTATTCCATCTTGTGGTTTATAGTTGTACCAGGGGATGTAGCGGTATTCCATCTTGTGGTTTATAGTTGTACCAGGGGATGTAGCGGTATTCTCTCTTGTGGTTTAAAGTTGTACCAGAGGATGTAGCGGTATTCCATCTTGTGGTTTATAGTTGTACCAGGGGATGTAGCGGTATTCCATCTTGTGGTTTATAGTTGTACCAGGGGATGTAGCGGTATTCTCTCTTGTGGTTTATAGTTGTACCAGGGGGTGTAGCGGTATTCTCTCTTGTGGTTTATAGTTGTACCAGGGGATGTAGCGGTATTCTCTCTTGTGGTTTAAAGTTGTACCAGGGGATGTAGCGGTATTCCATCTTGTGGTTTATAGTTGTACCAGGGGATGTAGCGGTATTCCATCTTGTGGTTTATAGTTGTACCAGGGGATGTAGCGGTATTCCATCTTGTGGTTTATAGTTGTACCAGGGGATGTAGCGTTATTCTCTCTTGTGGTTTATAGTTGTACCAGGGGGTGTAGCGGTATTCTCTCTTGTGGTTTATAGTTGTACCAGGGGGTGTAGCGGTATTCCATCTTGTGGTTTATAGTTGTACCAGGGGATGTAGCGGTATTCTCTCTTGTGGTTTATAGTTGTACCAGGGGATGTAGCGGTATTCCATCTTGTGGTTTATAGTTGTACCAGAGGATGTAGCGGTATTCCATCTTGTGGTTTATAGTTGTACCAGGGGATGTAGCAGTATTCCATCTTGTGGTTTATAGTTGTACCAGGGGATGTAGCGGTATTCTCTCTTGTGGTTTATAGTTGTACCAGGGGATGTAGCGGTATTCTCTCTTGTGGTTTATAGTTGTACCAGGGGGTGTAGCGGTATTCTCTCTTGTGGTTTATAGTTGTACCAGGGGGTGTAGCGGTATTCTCTCTTGTGGTTTATAGTTGTACCAGGGGGTGTAGCGGTATTCTCTCTTGTGGTTTATAGTAGTACCATGGGGTGTAGCGGTATTCTCTCTTGTGGTTTATAGTTGTACCAGGGGATGTAGCGGTATTCTCTCTTGTGGTTTATAGTTGTACCAGGGGATGTAGCGGTATTCTCTCTTGTGGTTTATAGTTGTACCAGGGGGTGTAGCGGTATTCCATCTTGTGGTTTATAGTTGTACCAGGGGATGTAGCGGTATTCTCTCTTGTGGTTTATAGTTGTACCAGGGGATGTAGCGGTATTCCATCTTGTGGTTTATAGTTGTACCAGGGGATGTAGCGGTATTCCATCTTGTGGTTTATAGTTGTACCAGGGGATGTAGCGGTATTCCATCTTGTGGTTTATAGTTGTACCAGGGGATGTAGCGGTATTCCATCTTGTGGTTTATAGTTGTACCAAGGGATGTAGCGGTATTCTCTCTTGTGGTTTATAGTTGTACCAGGGGGTGTAGCGGTATTCTCTCTTGTGGTTTATAGTTGTACCAGGGGATGTAGCGGTATTCTCTCTTGTGGTTTATAGTTGTACCAGGGGATGTAGCGGTATTCTCTCTTGTGGTTTATAGTTGTACCAGGGGATGTAGCGGTATTCCATCTTGTGGTTTATAGTTGTACCAGGGGATGTAGCGGTATTCTCTCTTGTGGTTTATAGTTGTACCAGGGGATGTAGCGGTATTCCATCTTGTGGTTTATAGTTGTACCAGGGGATGTATCGGTATTCTCTCTTGTGGTTTATAGTTGTACCAGGGGATGTAGCGGTATTCTCTCTTGTGGTTTATAGTTGTACCAGGGGATGTAGCGGTATTCCATCTTGTGGTTTATAGTTGTACCAGGGGATGTAGCGGTATTCCATCTTGTGGTTTATAGTTGTACCAGGGGATGTAGCGGTATTCTCTCTTGTGGTTTATAGTTGTACCAGGGGATGTAGCGGTATTCCATCTTGGGGTTTATAGTTGTACCAGGGGATGTAGCGGTATTCTCTCGTGTGGTTTATAGTTGTACCAGGGGATGTAGCGGTATTCTCTCGTGTGGTTTATAGTTGTACCAGGGGATGTAGCGGTATTCTTTCTTGTGGCTTACAGTTTTACCATTGGATGTATCGGTATTGGTTCTTGTGGCTTACAGTTTTACCATGGGATGTAGCGGTATTTTTTCTTCACAGCATACATTGTTACAGTTTTGTTATGCCTTATAGTTTCTACAGTTGGTGTTAGCCAATTCCATATCCAATGCTTCTTAATCCTCGGTTACGGTGTGTCAGGTATGGTATGACAGGTTACTATGGTCCTACTCACTGCACACCTTGCAGACCACGGTAACATAAGGGCGAAATACAAGAACATACGACGTAGATATGTTGCAGATACCGTATGCTCCGCAAGCTACACAGCCAACTTAGTCTGTTATTTCGCTTTTATGCATTTCTACTTGTCCAAAAATAGCAGAGGCCCTCGTAGCGACGTCTAGCAAGCGGCACATTTAGAACAGTTCAAAGGAAAGCTGTTTATTTGTGGTTTGCCCTGTTCCTATGAAAGGCACAAACATAATAAACCATGAAAAATTTCTGAACTGGAGAATATATCGAGGACAATATGAATACACATGAGAGGTATTGAAGAGAATACAGCTGAGATTAACCAGCGACAGATGTCCCTTGAGCAAAACTATCATTTCTCGATAGATTCTAAGGTACGGTGAAGGGTAGGGCCATATTTGAAGGTAGAATCGTGAACAGGTGAGGGAAGGTAGGAGAACAATAGATGTGAGGCAGGAATACCTGAGGCTGTGCGCTTATCGATAGTCACGGGGAAACATGTCAGTAGCGGACGTTCAAGGTTGTGCATTGTTTGCTGCAGTTCGCATTCATGATAGTCAAATTGAGGCATTCTTCCCCGATAAACACACACACACACCCACACACATACACACACAGATACACACATACACACACATAGAGATACACACACACACACACACACTTACATGCAAACATACATATATACCTATATGCGGACGGACGGATATACCTACAGATATACAGACAGCCAGACAGAAATAGATAGACAGACAGACAGACAAACCGACAGACAGACAGATAGATAGATAGATAGATAGATAGATAGATAGATAGATAGATAGATAGATAGATAGATAGATAGGTAGGTAGTCTCGATGGTTCAGGGGGTTGTGGGTTGGATAGCACTCCCAACGTCGGCGGTTCGAATCACGTCGTGCTTTGACAGACCGGGCATATCGAGTGTTTTCATGGCATGACCGTTTATCCAAGTTGACAGCTGTATATGGGTACCTGACGAAGTCAGGGGAAACTTCAATGCAGCCGCGGGAGCTACGGAATTCGTGCAGTTGCGTCGACTCTTTCAACAATGAAAGATACTTAGCCCATATCTATGGGGGGCGTCTAATTGAAATGAAGTCGGTATATATATATACAAAACGAAAGTAGCATGTCCTTTGCAGAACTTCGCTTCTTGCAACCGCCAACTTGTTTGACTGTTATAAGTTTCTATGCAGGTCGCCATTACTTTCCGTACGCGGAGGAGCGGTTGGACAGAGAAAACTAAACTCGTTTATATATTTATATTTAAATATTGGCAGATAGTGATAATTATCGTCGATGGAGAATAAATATTCTCATAATACATGCACTTCGCCACGCCTAACAAACGCATGGATCTAACATATATTTTATGTTGGTCGGGGAATGGTGTGAAGCGTAACTGAACGAACGAGCACGCTTAAAAATGGCGGAAGAACTGCTAAACGTTAAAGCATAACCTATTTTTCTGTATACAAGCTAAGGGGGATGAATGGTGGTCTCGTGGAACATATATGTATGTTAGGTGGTAGAGACAGGTAGCATACTTGAGGGGAGGTGGGGTTGGTTGTGTTGGTACCTCCAGTGGAAATGATTCACCTACCTTTGGTCCGAACCTATTACTCTGGTTTCATCTGTGACTCAAAGTCGCTGTAGCATGAGCAAATTTCGGCCCCTGGGAATTCGTTTCGACTGGTCTGCTAAACCACGTGAGGTATCCCAGAGGTGGGGTGGGAGAGATGGGGGCACTCCACCCTCATTGAGCTATAGCTTGTTTATATAAGCGAGACCGGCAGGATCAACGAAAAGGGTGACGACTTCAATGTGACTCCTGTCATATCTCCAGTCATCTTGACTACGCCATGCCGCTGTACCAGCTCAGGACGAGATAATGCGGTTAATCGCCAACACAAATGTCCCTGAATCCAAATACAGCGCAGGTCACAGCTTCACACTAGCATCTTGATCTTGATGACCCGTTCCTCGGCGAAGCTGCGGGTCCCAACTTCGCCTCCAGCGGACCCTGTCTTGGGCCACGGAAGTCCAGTGCGTGGTAATAACTCCTTTAAAGACGTCTCGAATGTTGCTGAGTGCAGCAAAGGAGTCTGACCAACGCATTGTAGATCTTCCCCACGATCTCTTCTTACCTCAGGGGTACCAGGGTGCTGTCGCTGTGCTCCATCGACCATCGTTTCGTCGCAACATGTGACCTGCCCATCTATGTTTTACCTTGTCTGGATGGATTACCAGGGACAACCGTCTTATGTCAGAATTGTGGAGACCTTGGATACGTTGGTTCCGGAGAGTGATTCCGACTGAGCGTCTCTCAAGGGAGGCCGGGGTAACTCTCAATTCGTCCTCTAGTGATTTTGTTAGCGTCCACGTCTCAGCACCGTAGCACATCACAGGAAGTACAGTGGAATTGTAGAGGAAGGCTCGTAGGTCTTGGTCATGACAGCCGTCCAGGACCGTGTTAATAGACGAGAAGGCTGCCCAACCTGCGCGGCGACGTCTTGTCAGTTCAGGTTCCAGGTTATTCTTCAGATTGAAAGGATGTCCAAGATGTTTGTTTCGTAACTTGCAGCAGCTCGAAACTCGGCAGCCCAGCCCCCTGAGCCATTATCCAGCCCCCCCCCCCTGATCTCTTGACCACCCTGTGAGCCATTAACCAGCCCCCTCACCATGAGCTCCTGACCACGCTGTGAGCCATTAACCAGCCTACTCACCATGAGCCCATGACCGTCCCCTGAGCCCCTAACCAGCCCACTCACCCTGAGCCCATGACCGCCTCCTGAGCCCCTAACCAGCTCCCCACCCTGAGCCCCTAACCAGCCCCCCACCCTGAGCCCCTAACCAGCTCCCCACCCTGAACCCTTAACCAGCTCCCCACCCTGAGCCCATGACCGCCCCCTGAGCCCCTAACCAGCTCCCCACCTTGAGCCCATGACCGCCCCCTGAACCCCTAACCAGCTCCCCACCCTCAGCCATTAACCAGCTCTTCGCCCTGAGCCCCCAACCAGCTCCTCCCCCTGAGCGCCTAATAGGCCTCCCACCCTGAGCCCCTAACCAGCTCCCCACCCTGAGCCATTAACCAGCTCCCCACCCTGAGCCATTAACCAGCTCCCCACCCTGAGTCATTAACTAGCTCCTCACCCTGAGCCATTAACCAACTCCCCACCCTGAGCCCCTAACCAGCTCCTCACCCTGAGCCCCTAACCAGCCCCACTCGACAACTTACCAGCACACTTAATTATCGGCCTGCTCAATTTCGTAACTAGAAGAAAGGGCTAGGTAAACTACCAAACCAGTAGTTATAGAGTATGAGCTGGGCATCCTCTAACTGTCACGGGCACAGCTGGGCATCCTCTAACTGTCACGGCCACAGCTGGGCATCCTCTAACTGTCACGGACATAGCTGGGCATCCTCTCACTGTCACGGACACAACTGGGCATCCTCTAACTGTCACGGGCACAGCTGGGCATCCTCTCACTGTCACGGACACAGCTGGGCATGCTCTCACTGTCATGGGCACAGCTGGGCATCCTCTCACTGTCACGGACACAGCTGGGCATCCTCTCACTGTCACGGTCATAGCTAGGCATCCTGTCACAGCCCCAGATGGCCATCCTTTCACTGTCACGGTCCCAACTGAGATGAAATGCATGTTTAGACCCACATCATGCAGGTAGACACTGGTCCAGACTATAGTCTATATGCGAGTAGCAGACAAGAGTCACCAACTGCACGTGAACACTGCAGATACCAGCGGGACAAGAGTCACCAACTGCACGTGAACACTGCAGATACCAGCGGGACAAGAGTCACCAACTGCACGTGTACACTGCAGATACCAGTGGGACAAGAGTCACCAACTGCACGTGAACACTGCAGATACCAGTGGGACAAGAATCAGTAGAGGGATGTTACGGATATCACTGAAAGAGACAATAATTGGCCAGTTGGTCAGGTCAGGTCAGGTCAGGTGACTATCAGGTCAGGTCAGGTCAGGTTAGATGACTATCAGGTCAGGTCAGGTCAGGTGAACATCAGGTCAGGTCAGGTCAGGTGACTATCAGGTCAGGTCAGGTCAGGTTAAGTGACTATCAGGTCAGGTCAGGTCAGGTCAGATGACTATCAGGTCAGATCAGGTCAGGTCAGGTGACTATCAGGTCAGGTCAGGTCAGGTCAGGTGACTATCAGGTTAGGTTAGGTCATCCCGTAACCGGTGAGGTCGTTGGAGCACACATGAAGACATCCTCACAACTCCACGCCATCACTCTCTGTCAGATGCCGCTGCCTGTGACTCTTCTGGTCGGAGACTGGTCCATTCTTTTATGTTGTCCTCTTATCCCTTTTTGGGCCGGCCTCTTCGTCGTCTGCCATGCACCTTCCCGTGGAGGATTGTGTTTGCAAGACCATTTGATCTCGATATGTGACCGTACCAAATGAGCTTCCTTCTTTTGACAGTTGCCAAGAGATCTTCGAAAGGCCCTATTGCTGTTGTAATTCTATCTCGTATAGGTGACTATGGTAGAGATCATAGCCATGGGCGAAGAATTGATCCACAGTGGAGATAAACTGACAGATTTCCACCGAGCCATCATCATCATGGGGAAGGGAGCAGGGATGAAGTTAATGATCCAACGAGAAAGTGGCCTAGAGGTTTAACAACCGATAATACTTGACGTAATGATGCTGGCGTATGTATTTCTGTGTCTGAACTGCGGGATGAATATCTGGTTGAGGAAAGGCCGTTTGATAGCTGAACGTGGAGTACACAACAACCAACCAGCAGTATGAGAATAGAAGTCGAGGCAGTGACTACAGCTCGGAGGTGTCTATCTGAAACTTCTGTAGGCCTTCATCTCGCCGGATTTCAATCACCGCTTTGAAAGGTTCAACAGAGCTCACTATGGCATGAGGGGATAGCGGACATAGAGGTCTCACATCTAAGAGGGCTAGTGTGGATCTACCGTCCTGGTAATAATGACATCCTGATCTCGAGGACACATCCGTAGCAGGGATTGAGGATAGGGATATTCTGGACATTTAGATCATCCAATGACCGATTCCTCATGGATAATACTACTTCAATCTATGAACCGACAATCCACAGACTGCACATTTAGGAAATCAGACATAGATCCAGTTGGGATGGAGGCACGAGAAGACGAAACAAGAGTTTGTCCAACTAGTGAGTTACGACAGCCATCAGTACCAATCCCCTTGCCCATTTGTTGATAGAGAATCACCATTTATGTGTGAGCTCGCATTGCAGTAACGCCGGTTCTTAACAGCACTGAACATGTGACAATGAGTGCATCACTCTTGTATCTAGCTCCACATCATGGCTCCACATCATGGCTCCACATCATGTGCTCAAATGGGGTTTTGTTGTAATAGATGAATTTATAACCTAGAGAACAAGTACACAGCAAGATTGTAGCTTGCGTGAATGGCGTGGTTTGCACATCCAATTAGTTAGTCTTCTACTCTAGAGTGGTTAGAGTGCTTGCAGTACGGCAGTGTTCCTACTCTGTTGGCACACGCATAGCTCTCCCGTATACCCCTCGGGTTCAGAACCATTACACAAAAAGTACTAATACTTTACCTGCTAGTTCCATGTGAAATCAAAGATCATAACAAATGCGACGTTTAAAAAATTTAGAAAACATTTTTTTTACATTTTCCTTTTTTCAATATTCCCAAAGACGTTGTGCGTTGCAATCTGTTTTTATTTCGCGCCTGTTGACCCAGTGCATCCGACTTGGCATTCTTTTTATGTAAGGGTCTGCTTCCTCTTGCATTTTCTAAGGAGGTTGCGTCCCCGGGGTAACGGCCGGTGCTGTGATTGGGGAGTGAACCCAGTACCTTTGCGTTGTGAGCCGTGTCACTTACCCACTAGTCAAAGTCGTCCCCCTCAGTTGACAATGTCGCAGGAAGGCCTTGTAAAAACGCGGACATGCAAACACTATTGGCCGTAAGAGCTCCACCAAGATAAATTACAATGATATAGGAAGCTTCATTGTTCAAACATTTAGCAAACCAGATTTCCTACTATTGGCGAGTTTGCCCTTCTCGACTGGAAGACTTCATATTTATTCTTGCTCTATCGTGTTTGGCAGGATTATGTATTTATATTGAAAACTGGCGGTAGAGTGCCAACTTATTGAAGAACCAGGGAGAGGTGTTGACCTGAGGCACAAGTTGGCTTAGTTCCCGAATCAGAACGTCAATACTGAAACCGGCATGTCGACCATTTTATAATGTCTCGTTTGTTTTCCATTTCAGTCAAAAAAATCACATCTATACCTTTTCTCTCTCTGCCTTACATCACTCAGTATATCAAGTCTACATGATCAATATAATCACCCAGGTGACCCACATAAGCAAACCACTAACTGACATAATCACACAACTAACTCATTTGATCACACAACTAACTCACATAATCACACCACTAACTCACATAATCACACCATCAACTCACATAATCACCCCATCAGCTCACATAATCACATCACTAACTCACATAATCACACACTAACGCACATAACCACAAAACTAACTCACATAATCACACCACTAACTCACATAATCACACCACTAGCTCACATAATCACACAACTAAGTCACATAATCACACCACTAACTCACATAATCACACCAGTGACCCACATAATTACACCAGTGACCCACATAATAACACAAGTGACCGACATAATCACACCAGTGACCCACATAATCACACCAGCGACCCACATAATCACACCAGTGACCCACATAATCACACCAGTGACTCACATAATCACACAAGTGACCCACATAATCACACCAGTGACCCACATAATCACACAAGTGACCCACATAATTACACCAGTGACCAACATAATCACACCAGTGACCCACATAATCACACCTGTGACCCACATAATCACCCAACTAGGTCACATACTCACAACACTAACTCACATAATCACACCAGTGACCCACATAATCACACCAGTGACCTTCATAATCACCCAACTAGGTCACATACTCACAGCACTAACTCACATAATCACACCAATGATCCACATAATCACACCAGTGACCCACATAATCACACCAGTGACCCACATAATCACACCAGTCACCCACATAATCACACCAGTGACCCACATAATCACACCAGTGACTAACATAATCCCACCAGTGACCCACATAATCACACCAGTGACCCACATAATCCCACCAGTGACCCACATAATCACACCAGTGACCCACATAATCACACCAGTGACCCACATAATCCCACCAGTGACCCACATAATCCCACCAGTGACCCACATAATCACACCAGTGACCCACATAATCACACCAGTGACCCACATAATCACACCAGTGACCCACATAATCACACCAGTGACCCACATAATCACACAACTTACTCACATTATCATAACACAAACAACACCAAGTGACTCACATAATATCACCACTGATAACACTAGCAGGCTCACAAAATAACACCCCAAACAACACCAACTGCCTCACATAACCACACCACTGACAATACCTGCAGACTCACATAACTACACCACTGACAACACCTGCAGGCTCACATAACCACACCACTGACAACACCTGCAGACTCACCTGTGATGAGAACTGTCTTCCCATCCAAGTTGTTCTTGCTAGGGTTCTCCACCGAGTAGCGAATGTACATTCTGATGAGGAAGATGACAAGAATGATGCACGAGATGATGACGGTAAACATCAGCACAGGGAAGACATCCTCAACCACATCCTCGAGCTCATCGATGTTCTCTTCCAACTCATCCACCTTCAACCTCTGCTTCATCGCCTCTGCCATCTTGGCATGGTGGTCAGCCTTGACTTTGGCGTGATGCACTGTTTTGGCTTGATGACTCATGATGGTAGTGAATATGACACTGCTATCTCTCCCGAAACCTCCACACGATTCGCTTGGTTGCTCAAATCTTCAAATATTCACCTCGATGACAGATCAGCCAAATTCCACCGATGTCGAAAAATATCAACTCCAAAGTTAATTGTTTACATAGGAAGCATATGTTCTCTTGATCTGTTGATACAATAAGAAATATTTTATTATTCATTAATTTATCAAGTCATTATAACTGAGGGAAAGGTTAGTTAAGACCTTTCTTTTATCTCTTTTTTGTGTAGAGTCTATTAAGTAATGTTAACTCGGGTCAAGGCTAGTTAAGACCTTTCTTTTATCTCTTTTTTGTGTAGAGTCTATTAAGTAATGTTAACTCGGGTCAAGGCTAGTTAAGACCTTTCTGTTATCTCTTTTTTGTGTAGAGTCTATTAAGTAATGTTAACTCGGGTCAAGGCTAGTTAAGACCTTTCTTTTATCTCTTTTTTGTGTAGAGTCTATTAAGTAATGTTAACTCGGGTCAAGGCTAGTTAAGACCTTTCTTTTATCTCTTTTTTGTGTAGAGTCTATTAAGTAATGTTAACTCGGGTCAAGGCTAGTTAAGACCTTTCTTTTATCTCTTTTTTGTGTAGAGTTTATTAAGTAATGTTAACTCGGGTCAAGGCTAGTTAAGACCTTTCTTTCCTCTCTTTTTTGTGTAGAGTCTATTAAGTAATGTTAACTCGGGTCAAGGCTAGTTAAGATCTTTCTTTCCTCTCTCTTCCATGTGTGTCGTATGTATTAAGTTAAATAACTGGGGTCAATGTCAGTTAAGGCCTATCTCTTCTATCTTCCATGTGTGTCGTATGTATTAAGTTAGATAACTGGGGTCAATGTCAGTTAAGGCCTATCTCTTCTATCTTCCCTTCCATCTATTATGTTAACTAAGATCAAGGTTCGTTGAGACCTTTCTCTTTTCCGTAACACACTTCTGAAGCTCATGGCCTTCCCATACACAGCTTCCTACAGGAGGCCTGAGTCAAAGTACCATATGTTAGCAGTAGTGGTTCATGTATCCGTTTCTGTTACATTATGAAGTTGCTAGTCCTTTGACGACCTCTATAGTAGTCTTTTACGATATGTTTGAGGCGGGCCATTCTTCTCTCCCCAGTAACACGATGGATGACCCGCAAGGAGGTTTAATAGTTTAAGTGAAACTAATCCGAGTCGCCCACCGGGGTCTTTGTGTATGATACAGACAAGAATAGCACCACTGTCCCAGATAGAGCATGTCGTAAGAGGGGTCTAACCGTGACGCGGCATAACATCGGTCATGGTTAGGTGGTTTGTTAAGAGCAGCATAGATGGCGCATAACAGGCTGCGGGTCTACTTTGCTCCAGTGTTTGTCTATTAAAATGGACTCGCACATCAGTTAGCTACCATCCATAGAGAAGCAATAAGCTGCTCCAGCCTAGCCCGCTGAACATGAAATCCTCCTATGGCTAGATCCAGCTCACACCAGAGCTGGGACCCACGCAGGACCATCCGCCCCACCCCCCCTTCCCCCCCCCCCCCTCCAGAAGTACATGTCGACTAAGACTAACATCCCGTGAATATTTTGTTCCTCAGTGGAAGGGGGTTTAAGACATTAAATGAACCAAGCGTGCCTCATTGCACAGGGTAAATGCATTATGTGGATCCTTTGTGACTCGGTGTACACGTTCTAAGTTTTCAAGTGAGCTCTTTGTGCAGTTCTTCAAGTGGGTTTAAGAAATGATTGAACCTGTTGTGGCTCGGTGCATGGGAGTTTAACACATCTTGAACCCTTTGTGCCTCGGTGCATGGGAGTTTAACACATCCTGAACCCTTTGTGCATCGGTACATGGGAGTTTAACACATCCTGAACCCTTTGTTCCTCGGTACATGGGAGTTTAATACATCCTGAACTCTTTGTGCCTCGGTACATGGGAGTTTAACACATCCTCAACCCTTTGTAAATCGGTATAAAGGCCACTTGGGGTTGCTAATTCAAGAATATTTCACGTCGCTGTACAAAAGGCACACAGAAAGGTAATCCCAGCAGTCGGGGATGAAGTGTTTGAGACTCAGATAGTTTATGAATTGCAGTGGCCAATTTCCCGTTCTCGATTTGCTTTCTTAACAATACATCATGTACCTTGTACGACTGGGTGCATGTCGATAGCGTGATTCGAAATAGTGTTATTACCCCGAGAAACGAGCGATCTATCCATCAGCAACTCGGACGTGTAATCGTTGCTGTGTTTTCTTCGTCCTCTTCTTCTTTTTGTTTTTCTTCTTCTCCGTCGTTTATTCTCAGATCAAGAGCCTGGTCCCTTACAAAGGCCACCGTTGTCTGTAAGGATGTTTTATCTCCCTATAACTTTTGTAACATCTTCTTCTTTTTCTTATCTCTCTATTCCTCCCCTCTCAGCTACAATTAGATAATGACAGCCATTGACGACCAACAACTTTCACTATATTTCTAACGTTATTGGATGTACTCGTCAATACTCGGGGGACCCTCGAGCTTGTTTCCGTGTCTCCACCTAGTTGAGTCCACATCTTATTTGATATAAAGAGGAGAATCCCAGGAGACTCGTGTACACTTAATAACCTGTTGACTCTTATGTAATGTCGCTTATCAAGCCGACTGATGTTACCATACTAGAATAGCTACCCTTAAAATTTTTTTTATGTATTGCACACATCCTATTAAAAAAAAAATTGTATAAACGTGTCTCTGCCAGTGGAAAAAAACCCCACAAACCTAGAGGTGTGTTAGTTACGAGGAAAAACAGAATAACCAACCTACAGTGTCTAGAAAAAAGAAGAATTCGAGGTGATTTAATACAGATTTATAAGATAATTACAGGAAAGGTAAATTAGACAATAACATGTTTTTTTAAAATACAACTACCAACGAGAACAAGAGGGCACAGATACAGATTAACTAAAGGAAGGTCCAGATTGGTTATTAGGATAACATTTTTTAGTCAGAGAGTGGTGAATGCATTACCCCAGGAGCTGGTGGAGGCAGAGACAGTTAATGCATTTAAGAATAGATCGGATGTGCATAGCTTTTAAAGCAGGGTAATGCAAATGTGACTGGTTGTCTACAAACTCTGATGAGTCTTCTAAAGCAGTATAAAAACGTCAAGTTAAGTTACGTTAAGGTAATTTTAGCTTGCATCGATCGGCCATTTTAAAATTAGCTGTTAGTAACTTGTACGTCGTCATTGAAAGCTATGTAGATGATAGTTTTAGAGTAGTTAATAATTTCCTTCAGATGAATATGTCAAGGTGTGTGCACGAAAGACAAGTTGTAACTGAAAGCAGATGAATCTGTCAAGGTGTTTGCACGAAAGACAAGTTGTAACTGAAAGCAGATGAATCTGTCAAGGTGTGTGCAGGAAAAACAAGTTGTAACTGAAATCATAATTGTAAAGGAGCACTTCAATGCATTCATACAGAGTTCCTGCAAAGGATCCAGATGTAGTGATCGCCTCATGTTCTATGTGGATCAAGGGAACAGGAGACTAGGCCTTGGTTCGTGCATCGAGTTAGGATAAATAGTTCCAACATACTACACGGTGTTAGAGATAAGTGCGCAATCAGCAATTAATGTTCGAAAGCATTTAAATTGAAAAAGCACCACTCACTTCGAAGCACTCACTTCGAAGCACATAAATCGAAGTCAAGAACAAATCGTTACACAATTGGAGAAGCTGAACGTGGAAATAACCGAGCAAATTCTTCATCAGTTGAGTGCATCCCCTAAATTGTGTTATCTTAGATATCACGTGTTCAACAGGTGATACGTATTCGGTAGGTAAGTGATACAGACAGTAGTTCCTCAGGTGTGACCTTGAAGGGGAGGACCCCTCAACAGCACCGCCTCTCTCGTGTATCAGACTCACATAATTATGTAACTGATGAAACTAAAAGTGGCAGGTTTTTTAAATATTTTTTTATATGGCTTTGTAAACAGAAGTCTTGTTTCTTGTTTTCCATTTCCCAATTGATTTCGTGGCCAAGCAAAAGTTGGGAATGATACAAACAGACTGGTAGATAGATCTGGAGTCTCTGTCTAACAGGTGTGCATATTTACATTGCAATGTTAACGATGCTTCCTTCCTTGTCTTTCACGTACAACTGACAAGTGCTTTTCGTCCCTGCTCAACGGTTATAGCCTAGATCCTGAACATATTTCTTAATGGCCAGCATGCCCCGGTATAAGAAAGTGCAACTTGTCTTGGGTTAAACAACATTTTGGACTGTTCAGTAGAAATCTTAGCTTGAAATAGATCAGCATTAGGCTCCATTCCAACAAATTGTGTGAGTAATTGTCGTTATTCTTCTTGTTGTCGTTCTTCGTCTTCTATTTCTTCTTCTTCTTCTTCTTCTTCTTCTTCTTCTTCTTCTTCTTCTTCTTCTTCTTCTTCTTCTTCTCTTATTATTGTTCTTCTTCTTCTCCTATTTCGTCTTCTTCTTCATCTTCTTCTTTTTCTTTTATTACTTCTTCTTCCTCTTCTTCTTCTTCTTCTTCTTTTTCTTCTTCTTCTTCTTCTCTTATTGTTCTTCTTCTTTTTCTTGTTCTCCTATTAAGTCTTCTTCAACTATTTCTTCTTCCTCTTATTCTTCTTCTTGTTCTTCTTCGTCTTCTTCTTTTTCTTTTATTACTTCTTCTTCCTCTTCTTCTTCTCCTTCTTCTTGTTGTGCGCTCTCGTTTACCTTTACACCGCTAGACTAGCTCCCATGATGAACTCCAGTTAGCCTGAGCCTAGTGCCTACGTCTTCACAACTTGAAGTCTAGTTTTGAGTCATTTGGTCAGTGCGTGGTCTTCAACTATCTGTACAGAGGACAGTCCTGTAAGACACGCTCTGCAGTATGTTGGCTCAGTCGCACGCGCACAGTGGTCAAGCGGACAGACAACCCCTGACCATAAGTTTATTTAGTCTATTACGCTCTGTCCAGCGGTGAAGAATGGTGATCTGCCCCTGTCGGCAAGGAGTGTCGTTTGTAGTGGTTCTTAGGTTGGATCATATTTCGTGTAATAGTCTGGATAGCTCCCTTTGTCTCCAAGTATATGCTTACACTATACGTTCACATTCTCCTGCCTGTTTTGCAAGCCTGTCTACTTGTTCATTCTCAGGTAGACCGTAACGGAAAGGTCACAACAGCGGGAAGGTCACCACATCGGGAAGGTCACCACAGCGGGAAGGTCACCACAGCGGGATGTTCACCACAGCGAGAAGATTACCACAAAGTATGGTCACCACTAATGTATGGTCCCCACTGATGTATGGTCACCACTAATGTATGGTCACCACTAATGTATGGTCACCACTAATGTGTGGCCACTCCTCACTAAAGTATGATCCCCACTGAAGTATGATTTGTTGACAGTCAGACACAAAGGTTAACTCCATGCCGGCAGAAGTGACATGTGCCAGTATCTGAGCTGGGGCTACGGCTGTTCATGCAGAGACTTGGATTCTTGTCAGCCAAGGCATATCTGCAGGGAAGGCGATCATTTGGGCCTTCTCCTGTGGCATGTTCCTGGCCATCTCAGGCCCCAAGTGGGATAGACTCTTACACGAAATAAAAATACAACATCCGATTGCTGTCTCGGGAAACAGATCTCGTCCTACGGTGGATGCCGGCCCACTGGGGGTTCCTTGAGGACGAGAGGGTAGATAAGCTGGCAGGGTCGGAGGTAGCAGCACTCAGACTCGAGATCCACAGAGCTATTGAGAAGCTGGAATACTCGACGAGCGATCCCTTGGGACGGAGTGGGGATACCAGTACTGGGTATGCAGGCCAGATGGTGATGGCATGGATGGTCTTGGCATAGATGGTCGGACAGGCATCTTTAGATTCAGAATGGGACGTTGCGAACTCAAGGCCCACCTCCACAGAATCCGACTCAGAGACACTACCACGGGTGATTGTGGAGCACCCAAGCAAACACAAGAACGTATCCTGCAGGACTGCCCTTGTTATAGAGAGGCAGTCTGACCAGGGGAAATCGACCATGCAGTCTCCTTCATGAACCTAACGGAACTAGAAGTAAATCATTAGTTGATCGAAGAAGAAGAAGCTTGCACTCAGATTCACCACTCAATGAAAATAAAGTTCACCTGCAGTACTCCACGAAAACCCGGCACTATTACTATTCTCACGAAGAACTGTGTTATACCATTAAATGTATTTAATTCCAGCCACAAAGTTCACGCAAAATTTCGAGAACAAAGATTTCTTATCACAAGACCAGCATATCTATTTCTGAAATAACTGCGTGCACCCTTTCATGGAAGAATGTAACCTTAGCAACAACACAAACAATAAGCGTGTCTTCTCGTCGGTCTTAAGGGGAATTTTATTGAAGCACAAACACCAACAGCAACTTCTGGAATAATCAGCCGGATATGATGAAGGAAAGTCATGGCTTACTTTAGTATCAGGAAAGTCATGGCTTACTTTGGTATCAGGAAAGTCATGGCTTCCTTTGGTATCAGGAAAGTCATGGCTTACTTTAGTATCAGGAAAGTCATGGCTTGCTTTAGTATCAGGAAAGTCATGGCTTGCTTTAGTATCAGGAAAGTCATGGCTTGCTTTAGTATCAGGAAAGTCATGGCTTACTTTAGTATCAGGAAAGTCATGGCTTACTTTAGTATCAGGAAAGTTATGGCTTACTTTAGTATCAGGAAAGTTATGGCTTACTTTAGTATCAGGAAAGTCATGGCTTACTTTAGTATCAGGAACGTCATGGCTTGCTTTAGTATCAGGAAAGTCATGGCTTACTTTAGTATCAGGAAAGTCATATACTCGTCTGCTTTTTTAGGTTTAACCGAGGTACGACAAAAAGATAACGCTAATCTCAAAGCAGACGATGTGGAAATGAATGAAGTGTATAGACTTCAATGAGCAATGTCTCAGCTTAGAGCGGGTTTAACGATTGATTTGCACAGCAAAGATATCCGTAACGAGGATGGTAAATTGGTAACCCCACCTCACATGTGTTGACCTATATAAATCCATTCCTTTCAAATAAAAACTTATCTTACCTTCGACTACACATCGGCGCAGTAGTACAACGGTTCCAGGTTTCAAACATTCATGCCTTTCGTCATAAACAAATGTCCAAACAACGTATTTCATCCTATTCTCACTGTTCGGTTTACCTATAATTTGTTTGTCAAAGAGTTTAAATGTGAAAGATCAGAGAAGGTAGCGTCAAATAAATTTAGACAGACGTTAGAACCAAACCTACAGCCTAGCTCTCCTTGCTATCGGAATATTGTACCTGAACTCACATCCGTCGGCAACAACAGGAAATACTTGCCCTGATTTGCGTTCATTAGTTGACCTTAGTGACTTTTCCCTCAGTTTTAGCTAAGCCTTCTTATCCCTTTCCGGTCAGATTACTAAAGACTAATTAACAGTTAGCTCGGATGGACCAGTAGTTAGTGTACATCTCCTATCAGGCGCCACTTAGCTCAGATCGCCACCAGTGGAGTCCAGATTTACTAACTGCTGGCGTGGCTAATAAAATATGCGGAAAGCGGTTAATGGCGGACCAGTAGAGGGAGATGAAACGGAAGATAAAAGGGCAGGTGTTCGGACACTGTGATAACACAGGGCCCAGAGGAGGTCACGGCGGCAGGTAAAGTGTTTTAGTTGGGTCGATTTTTACAATTTAGCACATCAATCGAGGCATTTGGAGAAGATAACAGCTGAGATTAAGAAACGAATCTCTAGCGGCTGTATTTGCTTTTTTTCTAAAATGTGAGTGTATGTGAAAGACAGAAAAAGACAGATACACAGAAGACAGACACACACAGAGAGAGAGAGAGAGAGAGAGAGAGAGAAAGAGAGAGAAAGAGAGAGAGAGATAAGAGCAATGGAGTTTAAGTGACAATATTAGACAAAGTAGCAGACCTTTCTGAAGCTCTAGATGTGTGTGTAGATGGACATGGGTTTCTCACTACATCTCGTCCTAACACACGTTATTCAATGCATAGAAAAATACATCGAGTATAGTATAAAGTACATATCAGTACTATCTTCACATCACAGGTCGACTGCAATAGTTTTCCAGCGTCTTCTTCCTCTTGCCAAAGTGATGTTTCTTATCCATCTTTTTATGGATAATCCTCCAACAAATAGCGATGTTTTCCAGTTATACTTTTACCCTCCACATTTCCCTTCCAGCACAAAGTTGAACTGCGAGACGCTATAGACGCGCATTGATTCTCTTTTCATTCCTAATTTCTGCAAGACTAGATTAGATTTTGTTTTCTTCCTTGAGATGGAAATGCTCTACTTTACATCTTCCTTGAGATGGGAATGCCCAACTTTAGATCTTCCTTGAGATAGGAATGACCTACTTTAGATCTTCCTTGAGATGGGAATGCCCAACTTTAGATCTTCTTTGAGATGGGAATGCCCAACTTTAGATCTTCCTTGAGATGGGAATGCCCTACTTTAGAGAGGTCGTCTAACTCGCCGCGAAAATCCCTTTAGAACGTCACATTCCACCGCCGACTAAATAACGGAACTCTGTTTTTGCAAGGGTTTATTATCAATCCATGCGCCACACAGAGAAATAAAACAAATTCACAGTACAAAACACACTAAGTCACAGTTGAGAGTGATCCTTTAACAGAATTCTGCCTTGAAACCAACTGCGTATCCATCTTTGTTTCTAAAAAGCGCTATTATAATTGACACATACACGTTCTGTTATTTAGTCAGTCATGGCATGTGACGTTTCAAAGGGATTTTGCGTGAGTCAAAAGGCCTGTATCTACAGTGGACTGCGGATGTACCCCCATCCTTTGTAACTAGACTAAAACCACGAGATCAGCCTCCATCCTCTTATACTAGACTAAAGGCCATAGGTGAGCCCCAATGTACTTATACTAGACAAACCCAGAGATCATGGTTACTGTCTGACTGTGTACGCAGAAGAAGAAGAAACCCAGAGATCAGCCCCCATACATTTATACTAGACAAACCCAGAAATGAGCTTCCATCCTCTTATAATAGACTAAAAGCCATAGATGAACCCCCATCCAATTATACTAGACACACCCAGAGATGAGCCTGCATCCTCTTGTACTAGACTAAAAGCCATAGATGAACCCCCATCCAATTATACTAGACACACCCAGAGATGAGCCTGCATCCTCTTGTACTAGACTAAAAGCCATAGATGAACCCCCATCTACTTATACAAGACAAACCCAGAGATGAGCCCCAATCCACTTATAATAGACTAAAAGCAATATATGAGCCTCAATCCTCTTATAATAGACTAAAAGCCATAGATGAACCCCCACTGACTTATACTAGACTCAAACCCAGAGATGAGTCTCCATCCTCTTATACTAAAGTAAAAGCCAGAGTTGAGCCTCTGCCCTCTTATACTAGACTCAAACCCAGAGATGAGGCTCTATCTTATACTAGACTCAAACCCAGAGATGAGCCTTTTATACTAGACTAAAAGCCAGAGATGAGCTTCTATCTTTTTATACTCGACTCAAACCCAGAGATGAGCCTTTTATACTAGACTAAAAGCCAGAGATGAGCTTCTATCTTTTTATACTCGACTCAAACCCAGAGATGAGCCTTTTATACTAGACTAAAAGCCAGAGATGAGCTTCTATCTTATACTAGACTCAAACCCAGAGATGAGCCTTTTATACTAGACTAAAAGCCAGAGATGAGCTTCTATCTTATACTAGACTCAAACCCAGAGATGAGCCTTTTATACTAGACTAAAAGCCAGAGATGAGCTTCTATCTTTTTATACTCGACTCAAACCCAGAGATGAGCCTTTTATACTAGACTAAAAGCCAGAGATGAGCCTCTATCTTTTAAACTCGACTCAAACGCAGACAACTGTGAGGAGTGTGTGTACTCACCAGAAGGACTAAAGGCCTCTGTATGTGACAGTATCTATTTAGTAAAGATTAGTGGCAAGTCCTGTCAGACTGGATTCCTGGACTCGTTACAAGGGAGTAAAGAATAGGCCCACTGCATCTCCGTGCATGTCGCTAAAAGGGGCTAAAGATAGGAGTGCATGGCGCTAGCAACCTCATCGTATAAAACAACTTGCCACATAATCTTCTTCTGCAAAAGTAGGCGAAGTGATTTGGTACAGGCTCCCTAAAAGGATGTCAATTGTAGTGATGATCCGATGCCCCCATTAGATTGACAAGAAGAATGACTGCTATATAAATATGGTGGAAATATTATTTACTGCTTTCTTTAAATGTAGATTGATGGTGGCTAGTTCTTTCTTTAAATGTAGATTGATGGTGGCTAGTTCTTTCTTTAAATGTAGATTGATGGTGGCTAGTTCTTTCTTTAAATGTAGATTGATGGTGGCTAGTTCTTTCTTTAAATGTAGATTGATGGTGGCTAGTTCTTTCTTTAAATGTAGATTGATGGTGGCTAGTTCTTTCTTTAAATGTAGATTGATGGTGGCCAGTTCTTTCTTTAAATGTAGATTGATGGTGGCTAGTTCTTTCTTTAAATGTAGATTGATGGTGGCTAGTTCTTTCTTTAAATGTAGATTGATGGTGGCTAGTTCTTTCTTTAAATGTAGATTGATGGTGGCTAGTGCTTTCTTTCTTTCTTCTTCTTCTTCTTCTTCTTCTTCTTCTTCTTCTTCTTCTTCTTCTTCTTCTTCTTCTTCTTCTTCTTCTTCTTCTGCGTTCGTTCTCAATCTCCAGCTACTAAGCCCCGAACAGGGCTTTGTAAGTAGCATAATGTAGGCCAGAGAACGGAATGCGTTGTGTCGATAGTTTACAGTTTGACTGCGATATTTGCACCTTTCGGTCCAACACATCCGTCTTTGGCAGTAGCGCTTTCTTTAAATGTAGTATCAAGATTCTGTAGTGATATCTTCAAACGTAAATTGTGGATTCTTTAGTGTTCTCTGTACACGTAATTTGATGATTCTTTAGTGTTCTCTGTACACGTAATTTGAGGATTGTTTAGTGCTCTCTGTACACGTAATTTGATGATTGTTTAGTGCTCTCTGTACACGTAATTTTATGATTGTTTAGTGCTCTCTGTACACGTAATTTGATGATTGTTTAGTGCTCTCTGTACACGTAATTTGATGATTCTTTAGTGTTCTCTGTACACGTAATTTGAGGATTGTTTAGTGCTCTCTGTACACGTACTTTGAGGATTGTTTAGTGCTCTATGTACACGTAATTTGAGGATTGTTTAGTGCTCTCTGTACACATAATTTGATGATTGTTTAGTGTTCTCTGTACACGTAATTTGAGGATTGTTTAGTGTTCTCTGTATACGTAATTTGATTATTGTTTAGTGCTCTCTGTACACGTAATTTGAGGATTGTTTAGTGCTCTATGTAGACGTAATTTGAGGATTGTTTAGTGCTCTCTGTACACGTAATTTGAGGATTGTTTAGTGCTCTCTGTACACGTAATTTGAGGATTGTTTAGTGCTCTATGTACACATAATTTGATGATTGTTTAGTGTTCTCTGTACACGTAATTTGAGGATTGTTTAGTGCTCAAGCGTAGATAGAACGTCTTGTCAAACGGAAATTGAAAATGTTTTGAATTTTCTTACAAAATAAATTTAGCATTGTTTAGTTCTACTTTAAGATGTAAATTCATATTTGTTTACTGCTCTCTTCAAGAATTGTTAGATAGTGAATGAAAATATTGTTTAACGATCTGTTAAAATTGTTTTGGCTGCTCAGTGGTTTCGAGGTAAGGTGTCCGTTTCGGATGCCGTAGGCCGCGGGTTCGAATCATGGTGGAGATTGGGATTTTTACACGTGGATCTTCTGGTAAAAATTCCCCTAATCTCTGGGCAGTGAGATCGGACTCCCGTGTTCAGTGTCGAGCACGTTAAAAATCCCTTGCCAGTTGGAAATTGAAAAGAGTAGGCTGAACAGCCGCTGCCCGAAACAAAATTAAAACAGTTCAAGTTAAAAATCTACCCAAATTATTGGTGCCTACCCCCAGGCTTAGTTAGGCGCAGGAAGTTTTCAAATACCTGTACGTATATGTTACCTGGAAACAGACGTTAACAGGCCTGTTTGATACCAGGATTACAAGTATTCCAAGTATTCAAAGTATTCCAAGCTCTCTTAAATTGTTTCATGCAATCTTACAATTTTGTTTCATTCTTTCTTCAAATATTGTTTAGTGCTGTTTTCAGAAGTTGTTTAGTGCAGTCTTCAAATGTTAAGTGCTGCCTTCAAATGTTTAGTTCTGTCTTCAAATGTTTAGTTCTGTCTTCAAATGTTTAGTTCTGTCTTCAAATGTTTAGTTCTGTCTTCAAATGTTTAGTTCTGTCTTCAAATGTTTAGTTCTGTCTTCAAATGTTTAGTTCTGTCTTCAAATGTTTAGTTCTCTCTTCAAATGTTTAGCTCTGTCTTCAAATGTTTAGTTCTGTCTTCAAATGTTTAGTTCTGTCTTCAAATGTTTAGTTCTCTCTTCAAATATTGTCAAGTGATATCACCAAATGTTGCTTAGTGATGTCTCTATATAGTCGTTAGTGCTGTTTGCAAATGTTTTCTGCGTTTTGCTTTTTGGCATTGGTGACCCTATTAGGGTTCCACCGATAACCAAATTGGTCGATTACCAATTAATCGGCCTTGCCTTATCGATCGATCCTAATCTGCCGCCCTCCCGAGTGATCTGCTAGAGTCTTTAAAGTATGGCAAGGACAAGAATAGCACCACTGTCACACTGAGAGCATGTCGTAAGAGGCGACTAGCTGTGAGACATGGAATAACACCGACCATGGTTCGGTGGTTTGTTTAGAGCAGCATAGATTGCGTCTAACAGGCTGCGGGTCTGCTTTGCTCTAGTGTGAGTCTATTAAGATAGACTCGCACTTTGGTAAACCACCCTCTGTAAGCGATTGTCTCAAAGCAGCGGAGTATTAAGCTGCTCGAGCCTAGCTACAACCAGCACAAACCAGAGCTGGGACCTGCACAGGGCATCTTCTCCTGTAGAAGTACAGGTTGACTAATAACTTAGAAAAAGATATAAAATGCCTATTGCAATCAATTATAAGTAATGTGTTACAATAAATCATAACTAATTACAATCTCGATAAGAACAGAGACAAACCAACTATACGTGTCGACCATCATCATGAAAAGAAAACGATGGACATACATCGGATATATCCTAAGAATGAACAACAACAGTTTTCCATTGCAAGCACTCGAATGGACACCGAGAGGCGATCGGAAAAGAGGAAGAATCAAGGAAACATTCAGAAGAACAATCATCGGAGCGCTCAACTTTGGGCATCAACACCAGACAAGATCTTAAAACAGTGGCCTCCCACCGTTCCAACTGAAGATCCGTTGTTTTTGACTTATGCCCCGTATTTGGAACGCAAAGAACATAGATAGATAGATAGATAGATAGACAGACAGACAGACAGACAGACAGACAGACAGACAGACAGACAGACAGACAGACAGACAGACAGACAGACAGACTGATAGATAGATAGATAGATAGATATATAGATAGATAGATAGATAGATAGATAGATAGATAGATAGATAGATAGATAGATAGATAGATAGATAGATAGATAGATAGATAGATAGATAGATAGATAGATAGATAGATAGATAGATAGATAGATAGATAGATAGATATAATTACAATCATGGAGCAGATAGATAGAATTACAATCATGGAGCAGATAGAATTATAATCATGGAGCTACTATCGATAATAAGTAAAAATTGGTATACATTATACTTCTTCTTCTTCTTCTTCGTTCGTTCTCAATCTCCCACTACCAAACACTGAAAGGGCTTAGGTAGCAGAATGTATTCCAGGGAACGGAATGCGTTGTGTCGTAGTTTACAGCTTGGCAGCGATATTTGCACCTTTCGGTCCAACACATCCGACTTCAGCAAGCATTTTTTTAGTACCGGGTTAGCATTCCCTCTTCGATCCCTTCTCCTTAGCCAGTCTGCCCTGCTGCAGCCTGTTATCCAGGATCACCGCGTGGAGGTGTAGAAGGGTCTTGGCAGCTATGGTTCGCTGGCCCTGACGCTAGCAGTCAGCTATGGGTCGCTGACCACTGCTGCTGCTCAGCATCTTGATCCCGTATACATTATACAACTCTAAATGTTATTCTCTGAATTATACTGATCGTAATTATTTCGTTTCTTTACACTATCGAGGTTTTATTTAATTGTCTTAAAGCTGTACAATCACTAGTTAATTCGTTGACGTCCACAAAATGTTCCTATATTGTGCAACAGGTGATTTGGGTCTAGAAATATGAATATTTTCTTCTACTTTGAAAACTTTTTTACTTAAGAGGAGTTACACCCTGGGGAAGTCCCAAGTAAATTTCAGTTGCGTAGTTCAGCGTCTGCAATAAATAGAAGAATGTCTATATCCACTCTAATTAAACACTCTAAAGTAGTGATACAGAAACATTATATCTTCACAATTATTTAAACACTCCAAAGTTATAAAAAAGGATTAGCTCCACTCTACTATTTAAACATTCTAATGTAATAGAAACGCATTAGATCCACTCTAATGTAGTATAAAGAAGCATTAGATCCACTTTACTATTTAAACACTCTAAAGTAGTCATATGGAAGCCTTATATCCACTCAGAGACTCTAAAGTAATTACAAAAAAAGCATTAGATCCACTCTACTATTTAAACGCTTCACAGAGTAATTCGAATCTCAATTAACTGTTACTTTATTTGTTTCTTTAGTCTGGCGTATATGTTTTTACAGTTATTAAATTATCATGTATTTCAGATGTTATCGTTACTTTGTTTTTCTAACTAGCCGAGTTGGTCGATGTTTCCATTTGCATCGCAACTTTACAAACGAGAACCAACGTTTCGACCAAATATGGCCGCTTATCAAGACCGAACAAAATAAAAACAGAACATACAATTCCAGCTAGTTTAGCAACATGAATAACGTGACTAGAAAAACTCGAAATATTGTAACCTTGCTTGTTTTTCTAATCACAACAAATCCTCAATACTTTCTTACCTATTTCAGTCTCTCAATAAAACAGAATGTCTCTAAACTTACCCTGTTCGTTGTCGGGATGAAGGGCAATAGTTGAATCCTTATCTCTCCCCTTCTGTTAGCCAGGTTTGCCAGCGAAGGATGCAAAGATAAGACCCACACAATTTTCTGTCTTTCACCTTTTACATTTAAGCTTGTGGAGTATTGAACAGGTAAAGTACGACATGTGCGTGCTGTTGGGTACCCGGATTAGGCGAGAACTGGTGTCTGTGGTTGCTCATACTGATGTTGGTTAGATTTTGGCTGCTTCGGACATGCAGTATAGCTGATGTTGGTTAGATTTTGGGTGATTGGGACATGCAGTATAGCTGATGTTGGTTAGATTTTGGGTGATTGGGACATGCAGTATAGCTGATGTTGGTTAGATTTTGGGTGATTGGGACATGCAGTGTAGCTGATGTTGGTTAGATTTTGGGTGCTTCGGACATGCAGTGTAGCAGATATTGGTTAGATTTTGGGTGCTTCGGACATGCAGTGAAGCTGATGTACATCACATGTGTTGACCAAAGGTGCAACGAATACAGCTACTGCAACCTTTCACGAATGTAGTAAAGTTTACGTATAGTGGGTTGTGTATGTGGCTAGCAACCTCATCGTCTAAGACATATTGTTACAGAAACCTGCCCTGGAAAACCACACAGAATGCTGTGGTGTAGAAAGTTGACCTTATGTTTGGTAAGGAACGTAATGGATATACGAAGAAGAAGTAGATGTGCAGTTATCATATTTTGAAGAGATGAAAGTTTAATAAGAAAGTGGGGTCGGGGTGGGCTAGTGGTTAAGTCACACGGCTCACAACCGCAGGTGCTGGGTTCGATTCCCATCACAGCACCGGCCGTTACCCCGGGGAAGCAAACCCTTAGAAAATGCAGGAGGAAGCAAACCCTTATATAAAATGCACGCTGAAGTCGGATGCATTGGGCCGACGGGCGCAAAATGAAAACCACAGAACAACGCACACCGCCTTGGGGAATAGAGAAATAAGGTGAGCAATGTAAGAGAGTAAAAGCTCTTGATTATTGAAGACTGAATGGTGATTTCTTTGGGGTGGAGAATGTTAGGAGAAAATATAAGATACCTTATCGAAAACTGGTGTTCTGGTCAGGTGAAACATCCTTACAGTTCTGGTCAGGTGAAACATCCCTACCAGCTGTTAGGGTCAGGCAAATAAAATCTTTACCAACGTTAGGGTAAGGTGAAACATCTTTACCATGACTCCCACTTCATGTCTTTGTGTTACGTCCGGAAACAGGTTGTGTTACTTCCGGAAACCGGTTGTGTTACTTCCGGAAACAGGTTATGTTACGTCCGTAAACCGGTTGTGTTACTTCCGGAAACAGGTTGTGTTACTTCCGGAAACAGGTTGTGTTACTTCCGGAAACAGGTTGTGTTACGTCCGGAAACAGGTTGTGTTACTTCCGGAAACAGGTTGTGTTACCTCCGGAAACAGGTTGTGTTACTTCCGGAAACCGGTTATGTTACGTCCGGAAACCGGGTGTGTTACTTCCGGAAACCGGTTGTGCTACAGCAGCCTCGACAACGAGGTGGGGATCGATAATGTGAGCCCACTAGTGGTGTGCCTATTGAGACGTCTGGCATTACAATACAGCCTCGGAATATAAATAGAGTCCCTGTAACCGGCTACAAAAGAAACAGCGAAGATGGTAGAACAAGTAACCTCGAACAGGAACACTTCATAAGGCAGTGGCGTACCTAAGATATGGCAGGTATTCAAGGTATCCTGGGCGCCACTTGAAATGGGGCGACACTGAGCAGTTTCTAGTAAAGTCAGGCAAGCCAACCTAGGATATAGAAAAAACTGATTTTCTTTAGATGTATGATCTATCTTTGATTATCATGGATTGAAAGCACTAGGGGATCAAGATGCTGAGCAGCACATGAGCTGCAGTTGTCAGCGACCCATTTCTGACTGCTAGCGTCAGGGCCAGCGAACCATAGCTGCCAAGACCCTTCTACACCTCCACGCTGTGATCCTGGATAACAGGCTGCAGCCGGGCAGACTGGCTAAGGAGAAGGGATCGAAGAGGGAATGCTAACCCGGTACTCAAAAAATGCTTGCTGAAGTCGGATGTGTTGGACCGAAAGGTGCAAATATCGCAGCCAAGCTGTAAACTACGACACAACGCATTCCGTTCTCTGGACTACATTCTGCTACTTAAGCCCTTTCAGGGTTTGGTAGCGGGAGATTGAGAACGAAGAAGAAGAAGAAGAAGAAGAAGAAGAAAGCACTAGAATAGCCACATTGTTAAATCATTGGCATATATTGTTAAATAAAGTCACGGTGCTGGGTACTACATACCCACATACCACACAATACCATTACCCATTACCAGCGGACAGTAAGACCGCTCACTTGCGTAGATCAGGGAGGTAGTTCAGAACTGTCTGCTAAATCTATGAAATGTAATGTTCTTGTTCAAAGTGCAAGTTTCTTATTTGGCTCGGTTTGGCTTTATTCGCTCTCAATCTCCCGCTACCACGCCCTGAAATTGGCTTTGCAAGTAGTAAAATGTAGTCCAGAGAAATGAATGCGTTTTGTCAAAGTTTACAGCTTGACTCCGATATTTACATCTTTCGGCCCGACACATCCGACTTCAGCAGGAATTTTTTTAATACCGGGACAGCCTTCCCTCTTCGATCCCTCCTCATTAGCTAGTCTGCTCTGTTGCAGCCTGTATTCAAGGATAACCGCGTGGAGTTGTAGAAGGGTCTTGGCAGCTCTGGTTCGCTGGCCCTGACGATAGCAGTCAGCTAAGAATTGCTGACCGTCGCAGCTCATGCGCTGCTCGGCGTCTTCATCGCAATTTCTTATTGTAAAGTTTTGTCTAAGAAGACCACGCCAAGTTTTTTTTGCGAAGAAGATGAAGACAAGTTAAGCTGAAGGACGGAAGAGACGAAAGTTGGAGGTTGAAGAGGCCAAGAAGTGGAGCAACTTGTCTTTGAAAAGCTCGGAGCAAGTAGCACGACACGCGTCATTGAACCTGGCGCAAGTTTCTGAGAATTTGAAGGTGAATCAAGTACGAATACACCAGGAGGAAGTCAAGTCAGACAAATCTGAGTGTGACGAGAGTGAAGCTGCCAGAGAGAACCTGGGCACGACAGGTGAGACAGGTGGGGACGTCGAGTATAGTGACGAGATTTTACCTGATGGGACTGCACCTGGGAACATTGAACCTAGAACATTGAACCTAGAACATTGAACCTGTGAACATTGAACCTAGAACATTGAACCTGTGAACATTGAACCTAGAACATTGAACCTGTGAACATTGAACCTAGAAGATTGAGCATAGAACATTGAACCTGTGAACATTGAACCTGTGAACATTGAACCTAGAACATTGAACCTAGAACATTGAACCTGTGAACATTGAACCTAGAACATTGAGCCTAGAACATTGAACCTGTGAACATTGAACCTAGAACATTGAGCCTAGAACATTGAACCTGTGAACATTGAACCTAGAACATTGAACCTAGAACATTGAAACTAGAACATTGAGCCTAGAACATTGAGCCTAAAACATTGAACATAGAACATTGAGCCTAGAACATTGAACCTGTGAACATTGAACCTAGAACATTGAAACTAGAACATTGAGCCTAGAACATTGAGCCTAAAACATTGAACCTGGGAGCATTGAGCCTAGAAAATTGAACCTGGGAACATTGAGCCTAGAACATTGAACCTGGGTACATTGCGCCTAGAACATTGAACCTAGAACATTGAATCTAGAACATTGAACCTGAGAACATTGAGCCTAGAACATTGAGCATAGAAAATTCTACCTGGGAACATTGAATCTGGGAACATTGAGCCTTCAAGATCTCCAGGACAGAAGCAGTCCAGGCCGTCAACAGGTACCTTAGGGCGGTACCTCACAATCTCCAGGACAGAAGCAGTCCAGGCCGTCAACAGGTACCTTAGGGCGGTACCTCACAATCTCCAGGACAGAAGCAGTCCAGGCCGTCAACAGGTACCTTAGGGCGGTACCTCACAATCTCCAGGACAGAAGCAGTCCAGGCCGTCAACAGGTACCTTAGGGCGGTACCTCACAATCTCCAGGACAGAAGCAGTCCAGGCCGTCAACAGGTACCTTAGGGCGGTACCTCACAATCTCCAGAACAGAAGCAGTCCAGGCCGTTAACAGGTACCTTAGGGCGGTACCTCACAATCTCAAGGACAGAAGCAGTCCAGGCCGTCAACAGGTACCTTAGGGCGGTACCTCACAATCTCCAGAACAGAAGCAGTCCAGGCCGTTAACAGGTACCTTAGGGCGGTACCTCCCAATCTCAAGGACAGAAGCAGTCCAGAAAACGCGCAGTCTCCTTCGTGAACCTCACCGAACTACAAGCATAGCATCAGTTGATCGAACAAGAAGAAGAGACGCACTATACAACCGCGTGTTGTGCTACGATTGTCCGAATTTGCTTGGATTTTGGACATAGTACTCATCTGCATTGACCGTATTAAAAATAGATTGTGCAGAATCGTATTTCCATGATACTGACCTGGTATGAAAGATCTAGATTATTGTGATGGTGAAGGTGAAATGTTGGTCGGTGAGTCAAAGATGAACTTGGTCGCTGTGAAGAATGTGATACTGAAGTTGAAATGCGACATAGACGAAATGGTCACGAGAATTGGACACACAGAAGAGGACATGGAAAGAGTCATAAAGGGAGTACTCGGCCGTCCTCACAGAGAAATGGAGAGTCATAAAGGGAGTACTCGGCCGTCCTCATAGAGAAATGGAGAGTCATAAAGGGAGCACTCGGCCGTCTTCACAGAGAAATGGAGAGTCATATAAGGAGCACTCGGCCGTCTTCACAGAGAAATGGAGAGTCATAATAGGAGTACTCGACCGTCCTCACAGAAAAATGGAGAGTCATAAAGGGAGCACTCGGCCGTCTTCACAGAGAAATGGAGAGTCATATAAGGAGCACTCGGCCGTCTTCACAGAGAAATGGAGAGTCATAAAGAGAGCACTCGACAGTCCTCACAGATAAATGGAGAGTCATAAAGGGAGTAATCGGCTGTCGTCACGGAGAAATGGAGAGTCATAAAGGGAGCACTCGACCGTCCTAGCAGAGAAATTGAGAGTCATAAAGGGAGCACTCGGCTGTCTTCACAGAGAAATGGAGAGTCATAAAGAGTGCACTCGACAGTCCTCACAGAGAAATGGAGAGTCATAACGGGAGTAATCGGCTGTCGTCACGGAGAAATGGAGATTCATAAAGGGAGCACTCGACCGTCCTAGCAGAGAAATTGAGAGTCATAAAGGGAGCACTCGGCTGTCTTCACAGAGAAATGGAGAGTCATAAAGAGTGCACTCGACAGTCCTCACAGAGAAATGGGGAGTCATAACGGGAGTAATCGGCTGTCGTCACGGAGAAATGGAGAGTCATAAAGGGAGCACTCGACCGTCCTTACAGAGAAATAGAAAGTCATGAAGGGAGCACTCGACCGTCCTTACAGAGAAATAGAAAGTCATGAAGGGAGCACTCGACCGTCCTTACAGAGAAATAGAAAGTCATTAAGGGAGCACATGCCCTGTGGCAGAGCTGATTGATTTGCCGGAGCTCTGTAAGAGACGGTAAATAGGTCTACTTCTATTCTACACACTCTACACTCACTCTATAAACAAATTCAAGCGACACTATTTGAATAGAAACACAATACAACATATTCTTTATTACTACACAGTATACATTTCTGCTCACTCTCTTCTCTCCTAAACTGTCCTGCTGTCGGTAAGTATGAGCAGCAAAGATACACTAATTTGGTCGAACCTTGTGGCGAATTGCTGGTTATAAGTTCGTATTTATCAACCCAGGTCGTCGTCCGTGGGCCCGTTCCTCTTCGTTGACAGTAGATCGATGTGGTATCGATGTGATCACTGTGATTAATGGAAGACTAGCTGCTACTGGCGACTTGTATTGACGTGATTAATGTAAGACTGACTCTAGCTGCTACTGGCGACTTGTATTGACGTGATTAATGTAAGACTGACTCTAACTGCTACTGGCGACTTGTATTGGCGTGATTAATGTCAGACTGACTCTAGCTGCTACTGGCGACTTGTATTGACGTGATTAATGTAAGACTGACTCTAACTGCTACTGACGACTTGTATTGACGTGATTAATGTAAGACTGACTCTAGCTGCTACTGGCGACTTGTATTGGCGTGATTAATGTAAGACTGACTCTAGCTGCTACTGGCGACTTATATTGACGTGATTAATGTAAGACTGACTCTAGCTGCTACTGACGACTTGTATTGACGTGATTAATGTAAGACTGACTCTAGCTGCTACTGGCGACTTGTATTGACGTGATTAATGTAAGACTGACTCTAGCTGCTACTGGCGACTTGTATTGACGTGATTAATGTAAGACTGACTCTAGCTGCTACTGGCGACTTGTATTGACGTGATTAATGTAAGACTGACTCTAGCTGCTACTGACGACTTGTATTGACGTGATTAATGTAAGACTGACTCTAGCTGCTACTGACGACTTGTATTGACGTGATTAATGTAAGACTGACTCTAACTGCTACTGGCGACTTGTATTGACGTGATTAATGTAAGACTGACTCTAGCTGCTACTGACGACTTGTATTGACGTGATTAATGTAAGACTGACTCTAGCTGCTACTGGCGACTTGTATTGACGTGATTAATGTAAGACTGACTCTAGCTGCTACTGGCGACTTGTATTGACGTGATTAATGTAAGACTGACTCTAACTGCTACATAAGAACATTGAAAGCCTATGCTCGAGAGCCTAGGAAGGCGGCTCATCTAAAAGAAGGAAAACTCGGATTTCAAACCATCTAAGGCCTTGCAGATAAGATACTGGCGTATCTTGTCGGGTGTTGTCAGATATGGCTGTGCAACCTGTTTTCTGATAACTCTGAAAGTTGGTCAGCGTCTAGCAAACCAGACAACCGACGATGTGCGAAGGAGCACGCGAAATAGGATACAATGCCTTATCCTAGAGCGAGGAAAGGCAACCTCAGCTGAGTGGTGTGGCAGAAAAGACCAGGCCCTTATCCTTGGTTGACGATTGGTCTAGAAGTGAAGCCTCGACAGGCGAACAGATAGAACATTGCTCTGCTGATCCGGCAGCTTCTACAGCTTGCCTTGTTCCAAATGTATTGGTATCTTTCCCTTGGAGTAAACAAGGCAAGCCAAGAGAGGGACCATACTGCAAGGCCAACATATGGTCTCTATATTTCTGCCAGGGATTGGTGCTAAAAGTACAATTACTATCGTCTGACAAGACGAAAAGTGCAAATGAATGAACTGCTACTGACGATTTGTATTGACGTGATCAAGGTGATATAAACGTGATCAAAGGAAGACTAACTCCAGCTCTACTGACGACTGTATTAACGTCCGATAAATAACATGTGGGTAGTTACCCTGCTTGTTGCTAATATTGGAAGATGTCCTACCTCGTATATTCTTCGTCGCTCCTCTCACCTGATCTGTCTCTCACCTGATCTGTCTCTCACATGATCTGTCTCTCACCTGATCTGTCTCTCACCTGATCTATCTCTCACCTGATCTGTCTCTCATCTGATCTATCTCTCATCTGATCTGTCTCTCACCTGACCTGTCTCTCTTCTGATCTGTCTCTCACCTGATCTGTCTCTCACCTGATCTGTCTCTCACATGATCTGTCTCTCACCTGATCTATCTCTCACCTGATCTGTCTCTCATCTGATCTATCTCTCATCTGATCTGTCTCTCTTCTGATCTGTCTCTCACCTGATCTGTCTCTCACCTGATCTATCTCTCACCTGATCTGTCTCTCACCTGATCTGTCTCTCACCTGATCTATCTCTCACCTGACCTGTCTCTCACCTGATCTGTCTCTCACCTGATCTGTCTCTCTTCTGATCTGTCTCTCACCTGATCTTTCTCTCACCTGATCTATCTCTCCCCTGATCTGTCTCTCATCTGATCTGTCTCTCACCTGATCTATCTCTCATCTGATCTGTCTCTCATCTGATCTGTCTCTCACCTGATCTGTCTCTCACCTGATCTGTCTCTCACCTGATCTGTCTCTCACCTGATCTGTCTCTCACCTGATCTGTCTCTCACCTGATCTGTCTCTCACCTGATCTGTCTCTCACCTGATCTGTCTCTCACCTGATCTGTCTCTCACCTGATCTATCTCTCACCTGATCTGTCTCTCATCTGATCTGTCCCTCAACTGAATGTCTCTCCTGTGCTGGTATCAAGTCAGATAAACATGAAAATATCAAACCCGAAGTACCTTTCGAATTCGTTGTATAGTTCAGAGATGGCAGCGTCTTCCTAAATCTTGGCATTGCTGTTCATATAATGCTAACTATCTCAGTATTCATCCCTAGCTGTGAGAGATCATCCAGAAGGTATAACGAATATTTTCGCATTTTAGAGCAACCATTTGTCAAGTCAGACTCTGTGATCTTGAGCCGATGAGTGCAGAAAGAGAGAACAGACAGAAAACCTTGACTTTGAGCAGGTAATAGACCAATTTGCACAAGCGAAAGCTAACAAAATGTATAGTAGCAATTTTCCTGTAGTGCCAACATTCGTTAACAATATTAACAAGCTTGACTTTGTATGTTGAGCTGACATTGTGGTAACGGAATCTAAAAGATGGAAGTCAGATGTTTTGACGGGGGCGCAATATCAATGCTTGTCATTGGCTCTATTCTTTTGAGATACATTTATGAATATAGGGAACGGTGTTTGAGAACAGCCCGTGTTCTCTAATGTTTATAGGGAACGGTGTTTGAGAACAGCCCGTGTTCTCTAATGTTTATAGGGAACGGTGTTTGAGAACAGCCCGTGTTCTCTAATGTATATACGGAACGTTGTTTGAGAACAGCCCGTGTTCTCTAAAGCAAGAATGCAACACTCAGACTCGGTGGTTTATGTTCATGCTGATTAAAATAGAGGTCACGGTAGTCCTGTAGCTGACATTCTGAGTTAAGTAAAGAAACGTAACTTAACCTCTTTATACTGTAGCAATAAAAACAACAACAGCAAGAAAATAAACACAAAAGCAACCCCGCCCCCCCCCCCCTTCTCTCTCCACCTGTTTACGGGAAAAGCTTCGGGAGTAAACCTTGATGAAAAATCTGCATCCTGTGATATCTCCAGTCGTCTCGATAATGTCTTGCCACTGTCCAAAGGCAGCTCAGGACGAGAAAGTGAGGTTGACAAAAGGTGCAGTTTCTTCCTCACTTTAATCCAGATGTTCGCCGAAGTCACCAATTTCAGCCGACGCAGCAAGTAAAAATACTGTCCGCACGGCTGAACACAGAGAGTGGTTGTCATCACATGAGATGGACGAACATCAACAGCAAGTGTCCTCTTGGTCGTTCAGAAATGAGAGGGAGAGATGACCTGCGAAAATTGTTGTCCAACTTGGCATTCTATTGGAAAAGACAGGTATATATTCAATCCAATTTTTAGCTAGGCAGCACCAGACACAAAACATACATGACTGAATACCAATCTTACAGTCCACAGACGGTAAGAGGGTTATCGAAAAGTGTTGCAGTTTTGTACGAAGGAGTCGGGGCGACTTGTTGAAAATTGGTGTGAGCTAGTCCTTATTTATGTCGCTACCCTCAAGGCGATACATTTCTACTATCTATTTTTCACCTTCCTGATACTCTGATTGTAGAACTCCGTCTGTGCCAAGAATGTCTCCAGTTCAGTAATCAAGTCATAGACGTCAGAAAAACGACGTCCAAGGAGCCGATTCGTCATGCTTGGGTACAGGAAGTAGTCACCAGCGACACATCCGGTGAGTAGAGCGGATGTGGAATGATTTCATACCCGCGGGTCTGTCTCACGTCCAGAACTTGATTAATTGGAGACCTGGTTCCTGTCGCAGAAGAGGAGATCTACAATCAGGGCATAAGGAAGGTGAAAAATAGATGGGAGAAGTGTATCTGCTTGCATGGTGAATTCACAGAGAAGGACTCAAGTTCACACAAAAATAGACGGGAGAAGTGTATCTGCTTGCATGGTGAATTCACAGAGAAGGACTCAAGTTCACACAAAAATAGACGGGAGAAGTGTATCTGCTTGCATGGTGAATTCACAGAGAAGGACTCAAGTTCACACAAAAATAGACGGGAGAAGTGTATCTGCTTGCATGGTGAATTCACAGAGAAGGACTCAAGTTCACACAAAAATAGATGGGAGAAGTGTATCTGCTTGCATGGTGAATTCACAGAGAAGGACTCAAGTTCACACAAAAATAGATGGGAGAAGTGTATCTGCTTGCATGGTGAATGCACAGAGAAGGACTAAAGTTCACACAAAAATAGATGGGAGAAGTGTATCTGCTTGCATGGTGAATTCACAGAGAAGGACTCAAGTTCACACAAAAATAGATGGGAGAAGTGTATCTGCTTGCATGGTGAATGCACAGAGAAGGACTCAAGTTCACACCAATTTTCTGGTAAATCCCTTGACTCCTTCATACTCCACTGCAAATATTTTCTACCATCCCTTCTAGCAACAAGGACCAATGGATGTACACCACCTACACAAACTGACAATAATAGTATTGGAAGAAAAAAGTAGCTGATAATGATTTTATCTTAATTGCTTTCGATATAATTATATGTGGGAAATAAACTGACAGGTTAGAACAGCACCGAGGAAGCTATTCACATTTGACATTTCCCATAGCCAATATAAATAATAAATGCCGTCACGTTTCTTTCCATGCGCTTCCTACTTTTATTGTGTTTCCATGGCAACACCATACTCTCGCTGTAGGTCACCTTATTCAACAAGGCTAACAAAGAGATTCGAGTTCTGTAACTCTCACCTCTAAAACTGCCAGACAAAACGACCTTGTGCAGTCAGAATGTGAGCGAACTATTTTTGTCCTGACTAAGAGAACCATCTTAAGTTTATTGTCTTGTGTTTTCGCCCTGTGATAAACAATCCCACCGACTCGTCCAAAAAGAGATCCTAACACAATTTATAATATAAATAAGGTTGGTCACAGCATACATGTGTTAAGTATACTCGCGTATATTGTATCCAACAGTGTACACACATCATTCAGGCGTTTGGAATGTGGATATATTAAGAAGGTATCCAGTGGTCTCGAGGTAAAGTGTTCACCTCGGGTGCTGGAGGTCGCGGGATCAAATCTATGGTTCAGACACCGGAATTCTTCGCGTTGATCATCCGGTAAATATTTCCCCTGGTCTCTGAGTAGTGAGATCGGACACCCGTGTGCATAACTTAGCAGTTGGAAATCGACAAGAGGAGTTGAAAATCTACTCAAATTATTCTAGAGATTCTCGCCCAACGGAGAATGTGTCGCAAAAAGGAGATTGTGTGGTCATAACAATGTCTTGGTTATGTGGTTAGCAGAGCGGCTTAGATGGCGCCTGACAGGCCGCGGGTATACCTTGCTCTAATTTACGCTTCCGCCTCCACCAGTCTCAAAAATAGGCGATCGTATATTCCAGGGGCTAACAGATGCTGGGATTGACCTAGCAAGTCACCTGTAGATTTTCACCTGTCAAATAATATGAAACAAAGGTCACACCTCCCCACGACATAAGTGGACTGAAGATAGATAAATAGATAGGTAGATAGATAGATAGATAAATAGATAGGTAGATAGATAGATAGAAAGTTAGATAGATAAATAGATATAGAGGTAGATAGATAGATAGAAAGTTAGATAGATAAATAGATAGAGAGGTAGATAGATATAGATAGATAGATATATAGATAAATAGATAGATAGATAGATAGATCAGGAAGAATGGGGCACATCTTCTTCTTCGTTGGCTGTCAGACGTCGACTTGAACTTGTTCAAAGAAAACAGCGATCATCCTGAGGTTGCTGTTACTGATGGTGGCCACATGTGCTTTCTGTAGTCCTCATATGCCGGACAATTTTGCAGCAGATATTCAGTGATCATTTTCCCTGTACCACATGTGCATTCGTCAGTAGCACCTATCTTCAGATTATTGGATAGATGGTACCTCAGTCTGTTGTGGTCTGTGCGGAGTCTGAGATACACCACCTGCTGTCTTCTGTTCAACTGGGAATAAGCAACATTTCTTGTGTAACCAGTGTGTTCTGTTTCCATTTGTTCATATATCGGGTCCTAACAAATCTTTTGAACTCTTGGTAGGTCACGCTTGGATCTGGTTGTGGAATCTTCCATACAGGTGTTCCTAGTGGCATGGCATCTCAGTCAGTTTGTGGCAACCTTTCACCCAGATGTTCCTAGTGGCATGGCATCTCAGTCAGTTTGTGGCAACCTTTCACCCATATGTTCCTAGTGGCATGGCATCTCAGTCAGTTTGTGGCAACCTTTCACCCAGGTGCTTCTAGTGGCATGGCATCTCGGTCAGTTTGTGGCAACCTTTCACCCAGGTGTTCCTAGTGGCATGGCATCTCAGTCAGTTTGTGGCAACCTTTCACCCAGGTGCTTCTAGTGGCATGGCATCTCGGTCAGTTTGTGGCAACCTTTCACCCAGGTGTTCCTAGTGGCATGGCATCTCAGTCAGTTTGTGGCAGCCTTTCACCCAGGTGCTTCTAGCGGCATGGCATCTCAGTCAGTTTGTGGCAACCTTTCACACAGGTGCTTCTAGTGGCATGGCATCTCAGTCAGTTTGTGGCAACCTTTCACCCAGGTGTTCCTAGTGGCATGGCATCTCAGTCAGTTTGTGGCAACCTTTCACCCAGGTGCTTCTAGTGGCATGGCATCTCGGTCAGTTTGTGGCAACCTTTCACACAGGTGCTTCTAGTGGCATGGCATCTCAGTCAGTTTGTGGCAACCTTTCACACAGGTGCTTCTAGTGGCATGGCATCTCAGTCAGTTTGTGGCAACCTTTCACCCAGATGTTCCTAGTGGCATGGCATCTCAGTAAATCTCGCACCGTCCGTTGACATTGTAGTGTACATGGAGTGCGTGCCTACGTCAATTACTGTCATGTCCAGCGTATCTTGTCGCGCCGTCTCAGTCTCCTGTCATGAACTCGGCCACGGAGAATCACATTAGGCAGACCCTGAGGGGGTATCACCTGACCGTACCAGCAAAGCTTTCCTCATCTAAAAACTAAAATGAGTTCCGAAAGGCTGCAGAACAATATGGCGGACATTGACATTCGTGACGTCATTAATCTATGGTACTCCAAGGATCCCTCTGAAACACCATGAATCTCCATGAAGGGCAATCTCCGCTCCAATGGGATACAATGAGTGAAACGATAAACAATTATTTATATTGTTCTTTGTTCGTCAGAATCCCTTCCCTGTTGCGATATGTCGCCTGGCATCTTCTGGCTCTCTCTCTCTCCCTCTCTGTGGTCCTATGTCTCCAACATCCTCCCTCTTTGTGGTCTTATGTCCCCAAACATCATCTATCTCTGTGCTCCTATGTCCTCTAACTCATCTCTCTCTGTGGTCATATGTCCCCCAACTCATTTCTCTCTCTCTATGTGGTCCTATGCACCCCAACGTCTCTCTCTCTCTCTGTGGTCCTATGCCCCTCAACTCCTTTCTCTCTCTGTGGTCCTATGTCCCTCAACTCCTTTCTCTCGCTGTGGTCCTATGTCCCTCAATTCTTCTCTCTCTCTCTCTGTGGTCCTATGTACCCCAATTCTTCTCTCTCTGTGGTCCTATGTCCCTCAACTCCTTTCTCTCGCTGTGGTCCTATGTCCCCCAATTCTTCTCTCTCTGTGGTCCTATGCCCCCCAAATTCTCTTTCTCTCTCTCCCTCTGTGGTCATATGTCTCCCATCTCCTTTCTCTCTCTGTGGTCCTAAGTCCCCCTTCTCTCTCTTTCTCTCAGTGGTGCTATGTCTCTCAACTCCTCTCTCTGTGGTTCTATGTCCCTCAATTCTTCTATCTCTCTCTGTGGTCCTATGTCCCCCAACTCCTCTATCTCTCTGTGGTCCTATGTCCCCCAAATCCTCTATTTCTCTGTGGTCCTATGTCCCCAAACTCCTCTCTCTCTCTGTGGTCATATGTCCCCCTTCTCTCTCTCTCTCTCTTTCTCTCAGTGGTGCTATGTCTCTCAACTCCTCTCTCTGTGGTCCTATATTCTTCAACTCCTTTCTCTCTCTGTGGTATTATGTCCCCCAACTCTTCTCCCTCTCTGTCTCTATCTCTGTGGTCCTATGTCCCCCAACTCCTCTATCTCTCTGTGGTCATATGTCCCCCACCTCCTCTGTCTCTCTCTCTGTGGTTCTATGTCCCCCAACTCCTTTCTCTCTGTGGTAATATGTCCCCCAACTCCTCTATCTTTCTCTCTGTGGTCCTATGTCCCCCAACTCCTCTCTCTCTCTCTCTGGGGTTCTATGTCCCCCAACTCCTCTCTCTCTGGGGTTCTATGTCCCCCAACTCCTCTCTCTCTGGGGTTCTATGTCCCCCAACTCCTCTCTCTCTGGGGTTCTATGTCCCCCAACTCCTCTCTCTCTGGGGTTCTATGTCCCCCAACTCCTCTCTCTCTGGGGTTCTATGTCCCCCAACTCCTCTCTCTCTCTGGGGTTCTATGTCCCCCAACTCCTCTCTCTCTCTCTGGGGTTCTATGTCCCCCAACTCCTCTCTCTCTGGGGTTCTATGTCCCCCAACTCCTCTCTCTCTCTCTCTCTGGGGTCCTATGTCCCCCAACTCCTCTCTCTCTCTGGGGTCCTATGTCCCCCACCTCCTCTCTCTCTGGGGTCCTATGTCCCCCAACTCCTCTCTCTCTGGGGTCATATGTCCCCCAACTCCTCTCTCTCTCTCTCTCTCTGTGGTCCTATGTCCCCCACCTCCTCTCTCTCTGGGTTCCTATGTCCCCCAACTCCTCTCTCTCTCTCTGGGGTCCTATGTCCCCCAACTCCTCTCTCTCTGGGATTCTATGTCCCCCAACTCCTCTCTCTCTGGGGTCCTATGTCCCCCAACTCCTCTCTCTCTGGGGTTCTATGTCCCCCAACTCCTCTCTCTCTGGGGTAATATGTCCCCCAACTCCTCTCTCTCTGGGGTCCTATGTCCCCCAACTCCTCTCTCTCTCTGTGGTCCTATGTCCCCCAACTGCTCTATCTCTCTCTGTGGTCCTATGTCCCCCACCTTCTCTCTCTCTGTCATCCTATGTCCCCCAACTCCTTTATCTCTGTGGTCCTATGTCCCCGCACTCCTCTATCTCTGTCATCCTATGTCTCCCAACTCCCCTCTCTCGTCCTATGTCCCCAACTCCTCTATCTCTCTCTCTGTGGTCCTATGTCCCCCAACACCTCTCTCTCTTTCAGTGGTCCTATGTCTCTCAACTCCTCTCTCTGTGATCCTATCCTCTCTCTCTCTCGCTCTGTGATCATGTCCCATAACTCCTCTCTCGCTCTGTTATCATATGTTCCCCAACTCCTCTCTCTCTCTCTCTCTCTCTCTCTCTATCTATCTGTGATCATGTCCCACAACTCCTCTCTCACTCTGTTATCATATGTTCCCACACTATACTGAACACACAAAACCAACAATCAGATACATACACACTATACTCAACACACATTCAAAACCAACAATCAGACACATACACACTATACTCAACACACATTCAAAGCCAACAATCAGACACATACACACTATACTGAACACACAAAGCCAACAATCAGACACATACACACTATACTGAACACACAAAGACAAAAATCAGATACATACACACTATACTCAACACACATTCAAAACCAACAATCAGACACATACACACTATACTCAACACACATTCAAAGCCAACAATCAGACACATACACACTATACTGAACACACAAAGCCAACAATCAGACACATACACACTATACTGAACACACAAAGCCAACAATCAGACACATAAAGTCAACACAGATTGCCGATACAACTGACGGTTTCTGTAAAAGAATTCACCTTTTTCTTACATCCAAGCAGCATTACAAATTATGTTTTGTCTGTTACTGCGATGTTAGGCCCCCCGGTGACACCAGCCCTGGTGACGCCACTGCTTACACTACACTTTTCTTCTTACTCTGGCTAATTGATTTTATGTGCAGCATACCGGCGTTTCTTTGAAGCAAATCCATCTAAATTATTTCACTTCCTTATCTAGTCCTCTTTGTGTTGTCTTCTTGTTTCTGATGCAGACACATGTCACAAGTGAGACTCATGTCTTATCCTAGCACGACAAATCCTACTTCACGTGACACACACATGCTGCCTTATCCTAGCACGACAAATCCTACTTCACGTGACACACACATGCTGCCTTATCCTAGCACGACAGATCCTACTTCGCGTGACACACACATGCTGCCTTATCCTAGCACGACAAATCCTACTTCACGTGACACACACATGCTGCCTTATCCTAGCACGACAGATCCTACTTCACGTGACACACACATGCTGCCTTATCCTAGCACGACAGATCCTACTTCACGTGACACACACATGCTGCCTTATCCTAGCACGACAGATCCTACTTCACGTGACACACACATGCTGCCTTATCCTAGCACGACAGATCCTACCTTACGTGACACACACATGCTGCCTTATCCTAGCACGACAGATCCTACTTCACGTGACACACACATGCTGCCTTATCCTAGCACGACAGATCCTACTTCACGTGACACACACATGCTGCCTTATCCTAGCACGACAGATCCTACCTTACGTGACACACACATGCTGCCTTATCCTAGCACGACAGATTCTACCTCACGTGAGACACATGTCTTATCCTAGCACAACAGATTCTATCACACGTGAGACCCCACATTTAATCCTTTCCCTCTGTATCTTGACCCCACATCTGATCCTTTCCCTCTGTATCTTGACCCCACATCTGATCCTTTTCCTCTGTATCTTGACCCCACATATGATCCTTTCCCTCTGTATCTTGACCCCACATCTGATCCTTTCCCTCTGTATCTTGACCCCACATTTGATCCTTTCCCTCTGTATCTTGACCCCACATGTGATCTTTTCTCTCTGTATCTTGACCCCACATTTGTTCCTTTCCTTCCGTATCTTGACCACACAGAACAGACAGATGTGATAACCCGTATCACACGATGTACCCCACCGAAGCGTGGGGCCCAACACTCCCGCCGCCTTGTGGAACTCCAAGTAATGAGCACTACGCCTCTGATGAACATTCATGACGTTTCAAGCAGCTAAAAATAATATAACACTTTTCCGTTAGACCTGCGATTCATTGTATCCGATTTAAAGAGGCGTTTCTGTCAGGTCTGGCTTAATTAACACTTCGCTGTCCACAGCCTGCCTGCAGAGCAGCAGCTTTATAGCTCCGCTTTGCCTGGTTTCTATCTGTAAACTGCTTGGGTGACCCTGCAGGTAGCTATGCTACCGCCAACATAGCTCGTAAAGGCATAGCGATACACAAACTCCTCTACCACGCCAAAGTGGAAAAGTGCAGACACAGAGAATGACGGCTTCTAGGCAGGTTCAGTATTATGAGAATCAGTGCTGATCCCCACCTCATTGACCAGGCTGCTGGAACATAGCCTGTTCAAAGGTATACTGTGTGGGCATGAGGTGGAGACACAGAAACAAACCGGGGGTTTTATGGACTGTGGTTGAAGATGATTGTGGTCACTTGGTCTGGCCTCTTCCCAGAATATTTGTTCGGTTTAGTTACACCTGTCATGAGCACAAGGCGCCCGAGTAGTTGTTCATGGCGCCCAAAAGAAAAACAAGCCGTCCCACCAAGCAGAGGCGAAGCACAATGGACGGGGGTAAGTGGAGTTTAGGATGAAGAACTTCAGGAAGTTTGGAAACAAAACAACCCGGCCAGAAAATGAAGAATACTTAAGTTTTTCTCTGTGACAAGAAATGCCTCGAAAGTCGCATTGCCTATCGCTTATGTCAGAGGGAAAATTTGTTGACGCGAAGGTCAGCGGCGGTATAGAAACAGATAACCCAAATAATTCAGGAATACGAAGAAAAACGACAACAGTACTCTCCCCTTAAAACTTTTTTCCAGGCTAATGTAAATACTGCTACCATACGCCGGTTTCCGAACAAATGCCTAATATATCAGGAAATAGACAAACGTGAAGTGATTTGCTTACTCAAGAACAGAATGATATTGAAAGTATTGAATGTTTCACAGAACATCACAGTAAAGGAAGAAATACATTAAGAATACCTACAATCTTTCAATAATAAAAAACAAAAACGTGTGTATTTGAACAGCTATTGTTCCGTCCTTCAATCCATAAACAAGGTCCGAAGCAATTTTCTACTAAACTGCATGTCATATCAAAATGATTTTTCGCATGCAGCCTTAGAATATCCATGATGTTAAGAAAACATTTTTTTCTTAGAGAAATTTGATGTATTTTGAAAAATGTATTAATTAGACTATACTAAAAGCAACCTCATTGAATAGGACATAATTTTAACCTATTTACAATACACATTCCTGTTGTTTTAAAATTAGGTGTTTTGACCTTCAAATAAGCTGAGTTAAAAACAAATCTCTGATTTTTCTGTGCACAAATTAGATACTTTGTTGAATGTGGGGGAAACAACCAAGGTCATTAATGTGAAACTGTCATTCAGTTATAGGTGTATCCCTATATTATAGTTTGTGGGGTTGTTATTGTGACGTATAGTTGATTTTTACAAAACTTACATTGATATTAATTTGAAAATGGGTTTGAAGTGTACATTTATAATAATGCAGAGCGTTACTGTTTTACTATACAAGTTATTCCGCAGGGAATCTAAAATGAGTAATTTATATTGCGATATTAATGACCAAGAGAAACAAACACAATTGGCGCTAGGTCTTGATAGATTTTACCGTTGGATTAAACAGGACTTCGAGTGCACTCATACCAAGCAAGGTTTAAGGCACGGCGTTGGCTAGTGGTCAAGTGACATGGCTTACAATACTGAAGGTGCTGGCTTCGCGTCCCCATTACAGCACCAGCCATTACATCGGGGAAGTAAATCCTTAGAAAATGCAGGAGAAAGCAGACCCTTACATAAAATGCATGAAAAAATTGGATGCACTGAGCTGATAGGTGCAAAAATAAAAACATAGTGCAACGCATACCGCCTTGTAGATTAGAGAAATAAGGCGAGCGCAAAAAAAAATAAATATTTCAAGCAATGTAGGAAAAGGAAATATGAGAATTTGGACAGCGATGTCACAAAACTTGAAATTTGGACACTGTTGACGAAAAATCAACCTGTTATTCTCCGGAAACTAAACTTTACATTGCAATTTGGATGCAGCATGAAATTTCCATAATTACTCTTTGGAAAATTGTAAGATCCGCCGACTTTACATTCAGGAGAGCTTCAGGCAGCAGGAATATTATATGTTAAACGTCTCATATGATTGCTGTCAGAAGCAAATACATGAAACAGATAAGTGAACTGCATAGAAAATTCTATGATATTGTATACTTGGATGAATCCTGGGTCAATGCTTACCACCACACTTATGGTAAAGAATGGCAATCAGTTGATGGTGACCAAAAAAGACAAATTCCAAGCAGCAAAGGGCAGCGCATAATACTAACCGTATGCCGAAAGCAGTGAAAATTGACTTTTCCGTGACGCTGAACTTATTTTCCAATCAAAATGTACCGACGATGGAGACTACCCCACTGAAATGATGGATACATTTTCAGGCACTGGATGACGAATGTTCTGCTTCCAATTCTGGATATATCGTCATGCCTAGTAACGGATAATGCATCCTATCACAATGCAGTATCAGGGAAAGACACAGTACGAACTGCATCAAATACAAAAGTTCAAATTATGACATGGCTAGCTAGAGAAAATGGAGAATTTTGACGAGTACGGTCACACTTTTATGCGACTACCTGCATTTCATGCACATCTAAACCAACCATATATATCTTGTGTGGGCTAAAGTCAAAGGACAAGTTGCCAAACAAAACAGGACATTTCAAATGTGTGACGTCGAAGTGCTGAAACGTGAGGACATTTGAAATGTGTGACGTCGAAGTGCTGAAACGTGAGGACATTTCAAATGTGTGACGTCGAAGTGCTGAAACGTGAGGACATTTGAAATGTGTGACGTCGAAGTGCTGAAACGTGAGGACATTTGAAATGTGTGACGTCGAAGTGCTGAAACGTGAGGACATTTGAAATGTGTGACGTCGAAGTGCTGAAACGTGAGGACATTTGAAATGTGTGACGTCGAAGTGCTGAAACGTGAGGACATTTGAAATGTGTGACGTCGAAGTGCTGAAACGTGAGGACATTTCAAATGTGTGACGTCGAAGTGCTGAAACGTGAGGACATTTGAAATGTGTGACGTCGAAGTGCTGAAACGTGAGGACATTTGAAATGTGTGACGTCGAAGTGCTGAAACTTGAGGACATTTGAAATGTGTGACGTCGAAGTGCTGAAACGTGAGGACATTTGAAATGTGTGACGTCGAAGTGCTGAAACGTGAGGACATTTGAAATGTGTGACGTCGAAGTGCTGAAACGTGAGGACATTTGAAATGTGTGACGTCGAAGTGCTGAAACGTGAGGACATTTGAAATGTGTGACGTCGAAGTGCTGAAACGTGAGGACATTTGAAATGTGTGACGTCGAAGTGCTGAAACGTGAGGACATTTGAAATGTGTGATGTTGAAGTGCTGAAACGTGAGGACATTTGAAATGTGTGACGTCGAAGTGCTGAAACGTGAGGACATTTGAAATGTGTGACGTCGAAGTGCTGAAACGTGAGGACATTTGAAATGTGTGACGTCGAAGTGCTGAAACGTGAGTATATTTCAAAAATAGACATTCAGTTCTGGAAGAATTATGTGCTATGGGAAGAAAAACAGTACTTGTAATGAGATGGATTACAATTTGTCCAGCCAGTAACAATTATCAACCTCTTTGAATTGACAGATTCAGAATGATTAATATAATCTTTTGTGGACATACTGATTAGCAGACTTGGATGAATAAGCATTTGTTTTTCAAAATAATTAAGTGTAAATAAAATGACAATAAAGACATTTCAATATTCAATTGCTTTAAGCAACATAAAATTAGCTGCGCAATTGATACAACGTTGTGGTCTAATGGTGACCGAAGGGCTGTACTAACTGTTGCATATTGGAGCCATTATTACAATTGTTCATAAAGGGGAACACAAGCAATCAATTAATCTATCAAGAAATTAAGGAGATACGCCTATGAACAAAATACAATGAGAAATTAAACTGCGTACTGTAAAATCATAAATTTAATTCCATTTCTCTGTGCAAAACTTTTAAACATCTATGGACTAAATAATATCAATGTTTTAGTGTCATAGATATTACAAAGCTGCATGCGAAAAATCATTTGGATATGACATGAAGTTTTGTAGAAAATTGATTCGGATCTTGTTCATGAATTAAAAGACACACTTTACTTGTTTCTCATATGATATAATAGTGCTTCGCTTATTTTAATATCTGCTTTGAATTGTAATATAAGATTGTGTTCTAGATTTACGTTATACATTCTGTTATGATGTTAATTCGCTTATTTTAATATTTGAAGTTTGTTTTGGGTCATCAAACAAATCACAAGGTCAAATGTAGTCTGTGGAGCCATGTTTAACATCCTTGATCTAGACCGATATACATAATGTATTCTGTGAGCATGAATACAGTATATAGAGTTAACTATCATTATTTTCAATATTTCCACCAAATCTCAGCCTTTTTGCCTCTTATGTTCCAGTTTCAGTGGAATATTGGAATAGTCTGTACAATTCTATATTCATGATAAATATTCATCTTACAGCAATATTACACTTGATATGAACAAACTGTTAGTTGCTATCCAGGAAATATTCTCAAGTAATGAAACTACTTCCCAGTACACAATCTACCAAGCTGAAATAAGTAGACATTTACAATTAAAATAAAACAAGCTTAGTAGGAGGTTAAAGTCAGAAAGTAGGTCACAAACTGATATTGGATTGCAGAAAAATATGGCTTATGGTTTTTAAAGGTCTCATTAGGTGTTAATAAAATCCAGCTTTATGATTACTGTACATAACAAATGCTAGGTGTCACATTTATGTGCATAGCTCAGATGTAAAATAGCATTGGTATTCACAAAATGTACAATCAAACATCAGCATGATTTTGCGTGTTTTATTTTGAACAAAAGGAATTTGTTGTAAAATATATTTATTAGAAAATGGTTTCAATTTATTGTGAAAAGTGTTTGTAGTGTGCTGTATAAATGGGTCGATACATTTTTTCAAGGATGCTAACAAATTGCTGATGAAGCCCGACCTGGTGATCTTGTTCAGAATCCAACAGAAGCACCCATGCAGCGGGTAGGTTAGATGACTCTAGCTGACAGGTGAGCAACAATAGACAGTAAAGCAACTGCAATAGGATGTTTGCATGGTTTAGCCTACAGCATAGTACATGATACCTGCATTTTTAGACTCTGTGCTCAGGGTGGGTATCCAGACAACTGACTGATGAACACAAAATGAAACAAATGGGCCAGTTCTTGCAGCCTCTTTGTCGGTATGCACATGGAGAAATCGTGCTGACAAGACTGTTACTGGGGACGAATCATGGGTGTATCTCTAACAACAGGAATCAGATGGTGCTTCAATACAGTGGACACATCCTTCACCACCTTCTGCCAAGAAATTCCAGGTAACGCCATCAGCAGGAAAGGTTATGCTTACAGTGTTTTGGGATACGCACAGAGCGCTGTGAACCAATTTCCGGAAGAAAGGTGACAATATGAATGCTCTATCGTACTGTGAAGTTTGGTGATGGACCAGGATGCAATTCAAAGAAAACCTCGTTACCTGCTGACCAAAGCTCTACTGCTCCATCATGACAATGCTAGACCACATACGCCTCGATTAACCAAGGTGAACATTGATCAACTTCTTGAACGTCCACCTTACTGCCCCAAGCGATTTCCACTTGTTTGGTGCCATGATAACCCACCTTGGCGGAAGAGGTTTTTTGAATGTCAAAGAGGTTGAACGTGAAGTGTATCAATGTTGGTGGGGCAAAGAGGTTGAACATGAAGTGTATCAATGTTGGTGGGGCAAAGAGGTTGAACGTGAAGTGTATCAATGTTGGTGGGGCAAAGAGGTTGAACGTGAAGTGTATCAATGTTGGTGGGGCAAAGAGGTTGAACATGAAGTGTATCAATGTTGGTGGGGCAAAGAGGTTGAACGTGAAGTGTATCAATGTTGGTGGGGCAAAGAGGTTGAACATGAAGTGTATCAATGTTGGTGGGGCAAAGAGGTTGAACGTGAAGTGTATCAATGTTGGTGGAAATTATTGTTTAGAAATATGGGACAATGTCAGTGCAATAATAAATGGCTTTCAAGTTCGTATGTCATTTAGTTTCTAACCTTAATAGCCATGTGTGATCTATTTACTGACTTGTCCTTGTATTTTTATTAATTTTCTGTTTACTTGTTCTAATTGTTTTCAAAGCTGCTCATTTTTGTCTGGCAGTTAGTTTGCCGTGGCTCTTCTTACGTCCTGGAGTGTGCTCAAGAAGGTGTACTTGGGATATCCTGACTGCATTGCAATGTTAGACTACTCAGCATGTTGATTATTATAAGAATTACAGTGTTGATCCCCACCTCATTGACTAGGCTGCTGCAACATAGCCTGTTCCCAGGCACACCGTGTCGACGTGAGGTGGACTCTTGATCAGCATGTTGGACCTATGCTTGCCATTACACCCTGTTTTGCTCAGTAAATGGTTTGACATATCTAACCAAACAAAAGCCTACATGCTTGTCCAATAGAAACAAAACCTGTATCCTAGACAAACAAAATCTATTGTGAAACCAATCAGTCGTGAAGTATTATTGAAACATAATCAGGCTATACAATATCAAGCCAGACAATATCACAACAAAGGAAGATATGTCAATGAAATATCAGCTTTGTAAAGCACAAATAATCATACGTATATAAATGCTTTTATTGATACTATATTCATGTAAACACAACTACAAACATTAACATATGCTATCCTTGTGAACCGATACAAAACATAAGCATACAACTGTTGCTCTGTAATCTTGTTATTCAAACAGGCAGATATTGTGCAGATACCAGGTAGCCAAAATCTGTTTACATTTATTCCCGTCTTTTGCCCTGTGCCCTGGAGTTCCATGTTTTGGATCAATGGATCCGGTCAACTCTCCATATCATTAATGGGTGGCCGAGTCGATGTTTTAGTGGTAAGGTCACTTAAACGTCACTTTTTGTGTCCATCCATTGTCAGTCATAGACACTATATGCCACACCCACGTGAACTTTCTTCACAATTGAGTATCTATGAGTTGATTAATGCCTGATTTCAATATTTTTAATTCTGCTACTTTCTATAACTAAGTTTCTCTGCATCTGCTTCTCATTGTCTCCATACCTCGCGATCCTTTAGCAAAGATAGAATAACTCTGATGTTAGAGAAGTTGCTCGCTTCCCATCTACTCTGCCCTTCTTAAACCATCATATGCTTATGTTAATCTGACACCAAACAATGTGTATGTGACTGCTAGTATACAGCTTTTTAATTATCTGCATGTGATGCTTCTTCTTCTTCTTCTGTGTTCATTCTCAATCTCCCACTACCAAGCCCTGAATATGGCTTTATAAGTGGCAGGATGTTCTCCGGAGAACAGAATGCGTTGTGTCGCTAGGTTAGTTTGACGGCGATATTTGCACCTTTTGGTCCGACACATCCGTCTTAGCCAGCAGGCATTTTTTTGGTTACCGGGTTAGCCTTCCCTCTTCGATCATTTCTTCTTAGTCAACCTGCTCTGATGCAGCCTGTTATCTAGGATCACCATGTGGATGTGTAAAAGGGTCTTGCCAGCTCTGGTTTGCGGACCTTCATGCTAGTAGTCAGCTATGGGTTGCTGACCACTGGAGCTCATGCGCTGCTCAGCATCTTGATCTGATGTGAGGCTTAATATACAAGCTATTTAAGAGGTTTTCTTCTTCTTCTTTGCCTACTTTCAGGCATCAACTAATATACAGAAAGTCATGCCCAGCAAGAGTTTGTTCTAGTATGGTACTGCTAATAACAATGTGTGCTCTCTTGATTTCTCGTACATTGGACAACTTTTTTAGTACATGTTCAGTCATAAATATAATAGTTGCCCATCACAAGGAAAGATGGCGACAATATCAAATTTGTGCTGCGATATGTGATTACACATGGCTATAGAGTCCAATCTTAGCACGGCAGGTTCTGTGGGACGCTCATGTAAGTAGTTGACAGTTTGGTCAATTCAAGTTCTGTTCTTTCAGGAAGTTTGCTTTCTTTTGCTCATCAAGCTAAGAACCTTGAGTTATGTTTGTCAAGCAGGTGGATTCTGTATGAGCATTTCTCAGAAAGTGACATCAATGTTGTAGCTTTTTACAGACATTTTGAGAGTGTCTTCCTAAAGTTTCTTGACCTCTTAAAAATAACTGATTGTTCTTAGCTCCTTGTACAGCAACTGCTTTAGTGCGTGCCTGTCGCTGTCTGACATGCAAAGAACATGTTCTGCCCATTGTATCTGGACACAATGTAGAAGTATGAGGTATGTTCAAAAAGTATCCGACCTTTTGGCTGTACAAAAATACAATTACTCACCTGGAGGTTTGAAGCCCTATTCCCCTTCAAGGTACTCTCCTTGGGACTCCACTTCTCCCAGTGGCCCCGGGATTGTTGGACGTACACACACTTCTCCCAGTGGCCCCACCATTGTTGGACGCACACACACTTCTCCCAGTGGCCCCGCCATTGTTGGACGTACACACACTTCTCCCAGTGGCCCCGCCATTGTTGGACGTACACACACTTCTCCCAGTGGCCCCGGCATTGTTGGACGTACACACACTTCTCCCAGTGGAACCGTCATTGTTGGACGTACACACACTTCTCCCAGTGGAACCGTCATTGTTGGACGTACACACACTTCTCCCAGTGGAAGCGTCATTGTTGGACGTACACACTTCTCCCAGTGGTCCCGCCATTGTTGGACGTACACACACTTCTCCCAGTGGCCCCACCATTGTTGGATGCATTTCAGGAAGACCATTTTATGAATTCTGCATCATGTTTCCTCAAGTTTTTTCTTGGGTCCATCTCAGAGGAATATTTAGCCTGGGGAATAGCCAAATATTGCAGGAATCTTTGTTGAGAGAATAGAGAAGATTTGATTTAGACACACCTCTGTGACATTATCGTTGACCTGCATACCTATGAAATAAACAAAGACATATGTAGTAATGCGGCAATGAAATGACGTGAGAACATCTCGAGAAACATCAAGTACTTGGTAGAATACAATTGACATGACAACATCTCAAGAAACATTAACTACTTGAGACATCTTAAGAAACATCAACTATTTGATAGAATACAAATGATGTGAGAACATCTATCCTTCATAAGATTAGGGACAGCAAACAGACACACATCAAGCATGATCTTTGATAATATATTGTATCTAGATCTCAGCTCTTTATGGGGTGAACTGACCAGATCCCTTCCTGTATTAAATATTGTGAAGTGGGCTGACCGGATCCCTTCCTGTATTAGATCTAGTGGGGTGGGCTGACCAGATCCCTTAATGTACTAGATCTAGTGGGGTGGGCTGACCAGATCCCTTCCTGTATTAGATCTAGTGGGGTGGGCTGACCAGATCCCTTCCTGTATTAGATCTAGTGGTGGGCTGACCAGATCCCTTCCTGTATTAGATCTAGTGGGGTGGGCTGACCAGATCCCTTCCTGTATTAGATCTAGTGGGGTGGGCTGACCAGATCCCTTCCTGTATTAGATCTAGTGGGGTGGGCTGACCAGATCCCTTCCTGTATTAGATCTAGTGGGTGGGCTGACCAGATCTCTTCCTGTACTAGATCTAGTGGGGTTGGCTGACCAGATCCCTTCCTGTACTAGATCTAGTGGGGTGGGCTGACCAGATCCCTTCCTGTACTAGATCTAGTGGGGTTGGCTGACCAAATCCCTTCCTGTATTAGATCTAGTGGGGTGAGCTGACCAGATCCCTTCCTGTATTAGATCTAAATAAGGCGAGGCTGCAGCGGTTCTGTGGATGTGGGACTGTATAATGGGAAAAAAACATGAAAAAAAAAACTAGTTAAAGTTGATTAAGGTTGAGCTTAATCAAAATTTAAAAATGGGTATGGTCAGATACCGCACCGAGACGAGAACACAAACAAAACCTACGTTACGACCAATAGGCCTTCATCAGGGACAACAACACTGAACTAACAAAGCAACATATAAGAAAAAATGGTCAACTCATCTGTTTCAGGTAGGAGACGCTTTCTGTCTAAGCGACCGGTTGTGCCAAGTACTCGATAGAAACTGAAATAGGAGCGGTCAAACAAAAAGAGGCGGAATATGCCTGATAAGCCAAGCGTGGCCAAATAGTGGTCCAGATAGGAGAACAAAGAGAAGGCAATATAAGCCGGGAGGGCGTGATATTGATATAAGAGAGGGGGGAAGAGAACTGATGGAAGAATGGGGGAGGCGGGGGGTGGGGGGGGGGGGGAGGAAGACAAATAGATGGGAACCAGTGTGAGGGTTTAAGAAAAAGTATGGAAGATATTAATACCATGTGGTTGGAGACAGCCCATACTCGAGATAAGTCTGTTCTCAAGGGCGAATCGATGACGATCGTCAGAGAAGCACGAAACTAGACCAGTGACACTGACGTCAGCCATACCCCGGTGCTCAGGACCATTGAAGTGGCTGGCAATTGGGGAGCCAGTGCGGTTGCGGATGTCGTTGAGGTGTTGGCGGAAACGCTCCCGTAGTTCCATACCAGTTTCCCCAATGTAAGTCATACCACACTGGCGGCAGATGATGGAATAGATGAGGTTACGAGATTTGCAAGTGAACCCCTCTTTGATGAAGAATTCAGCCTTAGGAAAGGTAATGGAGTGAGAAAGGATGACTTGAGGGCAGGTAACACAGCCACGTGAATTTTTGCACGGCCTGGTGCCTGGGAGGCTATGAGGGCTGGTGTGTAGGCGACTACTGACCAGCAAGTCCCTCAGGTTCCTGTCACGCTTGTAGGCGACAAGGGGAGGATCGGGAAAAACTTTGCGAGTGGCAGGATCAGAGTGAAGGATAGGGAGATGGCGGAATAGGATATCCCGGACAGAGACGCTGTGAGGGTGATAGGTGAGGACGAGTTTCACACGGTCAGAGGGAGGACGGCGGGTGGGAGTGAGGGAGTCTTGGCGGGAGATAAGAAGAACCCGCTGAAGGGCGGAGGAGAGAGTGGTCTCAGGGTAGAGTCGCTTGCGGAAGAAGTCAAGCATCTCGTGGGCCCTGAGAAGGAAGTCGTCGTCATCCTGACATAGGCGTCGGAGGCGGAGGAGTTGGGAGAAAGGAAGCGAATCACGACAGGATAGGGGATGGGAGGAAGTGTAGAGGAGGTAGTTGTGGGCGTCAGTGGGTTTGTAGTAGACAGTGGTGGAGAGGCCTGAAGGGCAGATAGAGACAGTGATGTCCAGAAAGTGGACAGACGTGAGGGAAATGTCAGACGTGAACTTGATCGAGGGATGGAAGTCGTTGACAAAGTCGATAAAGTTGAGGAGATCCTTCTCCGACATGTCAGTAATACCAATCCCATCGTCGATGTATCGATAATACATCAAAGGAAAGGGGCCCTGGAATTGAAGCCAGATCAAGTGTTCCAGGTGACCCATGAACAGGCATGCGTAGCTGGGGCCCATTCTGGTGCCCATAGCCACACCGCTGATCTGGTCGAAGAACTGGCCATTGAATTCAAAGGTATTGAGAGTAAGAACGAGTTCTGCTAGACGGACGATGGCAGACGTGGAGATGGATGGGTTAACCCTTCGGTCAAGGAAGAAACGGAGGGCCAATAAACCATCAGAGTGGGGGATCGAGGTGTACAGTGAACAGACATCAAGTAGGAAGAGACGATAGGTTTGGTCGTGGGAGAGGACAATGGTAGAGAAAGTGGTTAAGGCATGGTTGGTGTCCTTAAGAAATGTGGGAAGACTCTCCACCATAGGTTGGAAGACACTATCCAGGAAGTCCGATACCAGTTCGGTGGGACAGGAACAGGCAGAGACAATGGGGCGACCTGCGTTGTCGGGCTTATGAATTTTAGGCAGCATGTAGAAAGAAGGCTTACCCAGACAACTGTCGAAGATACGGAGGTTTGTAGCTCTCTTCGGGAGGAGATGTCGTTTGGTCATATCAAGGATGGTGGTAGAGACCTCCTTGTTAAAACGGACAGTGGCATCATCGGCTCGCGGTTTATAGAAAGAAGGATCAGATAGTTGAAGACTGCCCTCCTGAACATATAAATCCTTGCGCCAAACCACCACTGCTCCTCCCTTATCAGCAGGTTTAATCACGAGATCCCTACGCCGACTAAGGCTAGCCAGAGCACAAGCCTCGGTATGGGAAATGTTCGAATATCGCAAGCGCCGAGGGCAGTAGGCCTTGATATCGCGAAGAGTAGTTTTAATATAGAGGTCTAAGGCACGGGATCGGCCAGGAGGAGGAGTCCAGTCAGATTTACGATGGGAATAGCTGGAGAAAGGGTCATCGGGGTCAGGAAAAGGGCAAGAGTTGGGATTGTTTGAATGTCAATATATGATTGATCTAGTACAGGAAGGGATCTGGTCAGCCCACCCCGTCTTGGTGCGGTATCTTTTTTTTTTTTTTTTTTTTTTGCGTTCGCCTTATTTATCTATTCCCCAAGGCGTGTGTGCGTTACACTGTGGTTTTTTTTATTTTGCGCCTGTCGGCCCAGTGCATCCGACTTCAGCATGCATTTTATGTAAGGGCTGCTTCCTCCTGCATTTTCTAAGGGTTTGCTTCCCCGGGGTAACGGCCGGTGCTGTGATGGGGATCGAACCCAGCACCTTCTGGTTGTGAGCCGTGCCACTTAACCACTAGGCCACGCCGTCCCCGGTGCGGTATCTGACCATACCCATTTTAAAATTTTGATTAAGCTCAACCTTAATCAACTTTTACTAGTTTTTTTTCATGTTTTTTTCCCCTTGTATTAGATCTAGTGGGGTGGGCTGACCAGATCCCTTCCTGTACTAGATCTAGTGGGGTTGGCTGACCAAATCCCTTCCTGTACTAGATCTAGTGGGGTGGGCTGACCAGATCCCTTCCTGTACTAGATCTAGTGGGGTGGGCTGACCAGATCCCTTCCTGTACTAGATCTAGTGGGGTGGGCTGACCAGATCCCTTCCTGTACTAGATCTAGTGGGGTGGGCTGTCCAGATCCCTTCCTGTACTAGATCTAGTGGGGTGGGCTGACCAGATCCATTCCTGTACTAGATCAGTCATATATTGACATTCAAACAAGTCAATCACAAATATAGATTTTCTGCAAGAGTTGAACATAGAGGAGAACTGATTTATCCATTCCATTTTGGCCAGAAAATGTAAATACTTTGGTCACATCAAGAGACGAAATGGTCTCGAGACAACAGTGCTGGAAGGTATAGTGCCAGGCAAAAGAGGAAGGGGTAGACTAAGAAGACGATGGCACCAAGATATCCAGGAATGTTTGGGTATGACTGTGGTGGAGGCTGGAGTTTTGGCAAGGGAACGAGTTTCTTTCAGACAAACTGTGATGGGAGCGACGTTCTATAAAGAACATGCTACATGATGATGATATATATATCTTTGCCAACTCATTTCATCTGATGGCAAATGTGAAAGGAAGACCATAAAAATAATTGCAATGGCGTAAAATAGATTTAACAGCAGGAGAGATACACTTCTGCCAAAGCAGATATTTTAGATCTTTAAAAATGAGAATCATTAAATGCTATTTGCATTCAGTTTTATTGCATGGAGCAGAAACCTGGACTCTGACAATGAAAATGGAGAAGCGTATTGAGATCTTTGAAATGTGGGTATTCAGAAGACTTGTACGAGTTTCTTGGAAAGATAGGAAAAGCAATAATGAGGTTCTAGAACAACTCCAGGTGGAAAAAACACTTCTGAAGGAAATAAAAAGCAGAAAAATAAAGTATTTTTGGCATGTCAAGCGCCATGACAGTCTGCTAAAGGTTATTTTGGAGGGCAAGAGAGCCAAAGGATGGCAGATGGACAGACATCATCAGGATATGGTCGGGACACAGTCTGACTGCGTGTAGCAGCCGGGCGCGAGACAGAGACGGACGGAGATCCATTTCCGCCAACCTCTGTTGAGGAGATGGCACTTGATAATGACGATATATAAAGATGAGAAGAATCCAACTTGCCAAATTTTTGTCATCCAGTTCGTGTGGAAGTTTAGAAAGTTGATCAACTGTTTGAATCAGCCATAGTAGATAAAGTGTTACTTCCTGTTGATCTTACAGCTACACTGCTGATACAATCTACTGATAACAAGTTGCTTCCTGCAATTAAAGTCCATCCGCTTTCTTCTAATATTCAGTGCATGTTGTGTAACCCTATCTGGAGTATAGATTGGAGAAACAAAATCAAAGAGATGTCTTTGAAAAATAGCAGGCGATGAAGAAAAGTCTAAAAGTGAAAGATCCCATTTCCTTGTAACTTTACTCAAAGGATCCCCAACATTCCCTTGCAACTTTTAACAAAAAACCCCAACATTTCCTTGTAACTATTCAAAGGATCCAACACATTACCTTGTAACTTTATTGAAAGGATCCCACATATTTCCTTGTAACTTTACTCATAGGATCCCATACATTTCCTTGTAACTTTACTCATAGGATCCTACACCTTTCCTTGTAATTATTCAAAGGATCCAACATATTACCTTGTAACTTTATTGAAAGGATCCCACACATTTCCTTGTAACTTTACTTAAAGGATCTTCAACATTTCCTTGTAAATATTTAAAGGATCCCACACATTTCCTTATAACTTTACACAAAGGATCCCCAACATTTCCTTATAACTTTGAACAAAAAATTCCAACATTTCCTTGTAACTTTACTTAAAGGATCTCCAACATGTTTTTGTAACTTTACTCAATGGACCACAATATTCCCCTGTAACTTTACTCAAATATTTGCAAAGAGTCACAGACAAATGTAACAATTCTAAAGAATATCTTCCTTATTTCTTTGATAAAAGCACTTGAGAATCTATTCAGTTTGAAGAAATCTATGACAGCATCTGAAGAAATCATTATCTGAATTTAGATGGCTCACAAAAGTATTACTGAAGCCTTGTGGGCTGAAGTGTTGGAATCTTAAGATGAACTTGGATACAATCTGTTTTAAGAAATTGATGAATTTGCAAATTAAATTTTAATATTACCCTACAGAAGTTGAAAATGTATTTAGCAATACAAATGCAATAATATATCACCTGAGAAATGGAATGAAACTAAAAATGCTCAATGCTATAATGTCCATCAAGTTAGGATGAGAAATGACAATAAATGATGTAGTAAAAATTAATGACCAGAAAAAACATATACAAACTATTTGTGCTGGTTCATGATATTCATTCATGAGCCTAGCCCTTCCACATCAAGTGTGTGAAGGTATTCAACTTCTCCAGAATGACATCAGGTGAATTATGTCTAGATTTTGATTGAACACCAATATCCTTTATTACAGTGTTGTATTGAATTTTCAAAATTATAATTATGAGGAAAGTCTAAAAAAAACTAGTCTTTAGTGTTTAGAACAGAGAAGAATTTGAGGTGACAATACAAGTTTATAAATTAATAAACGGAAAAAATAAATTAAACTATACTAAGTTTTCAAAGTACGACCGGCTACAAGAACAAGAGGGCACAGCTACAAATTATCCAAAGACAGGTACAGATTAGATAGTGAAAAACATTTTTTAGTCAGAGAGTCATACATTTTTGGAATGCATTGCTGCAGGATGTAGGGGAGCCAGAGTCAGTTAATGCATTCAAAAATAGATTGCATGCTCACAGTATTTTCAGTAACCATGGAATGGAAAAAACTGGTTGTATACAGACTCTGTAGAGCCTTCTAAACCAGTATAATGAAGTTAAGCTAAGTTAATTTCCATGTGAAATTGTAATGAGTATTTTTCTTGATTTTCTTTATTTTATTTGTCAAAATAATGTTTTCCAAATATCTTGATTTTTAACTTAACATAAACTTAACGTCTTTATACTGGCTTAAAAGACTAATCAGAGTCTGTATACAACCAGTTACAGTTGCATTAACCTGCTGTAAAAGCTTTGCATATCCAATCTATTCTTAAATGCATTATAATCATTATTAAATCTATTCTGTAATGTCCAGTCTTGGTTCTCGTGTGTCCTACATGCTGCAGGTTCTGGGAATTTCTCCAGATTCCACTTTATTAAGCTCTTGTTTTTTGCGATGGCTGTTGTTTGATCTCATTTGACCAAAGATTAGTCACCATATATATGTATGTATGTTTAAATTTGAATGTATAAATGATATATTTATTCTTTATTTGTTTTGTTTTATATTCCAAATTTACATTTATAAGAGACTAGTAACAGAGCACTACAGAATGCTACTTTTATTTTATCCATAAATTTAGCAGAAAATTTTAACAATTTAGCTGATTTAAGTGTTTTTTGCAGGAATTTCTAGATGCGATCATCTAAAAGAGTGGACAAAGATTGTTAACACTGTAACCTGCTTAAAAATGTCATAAGGAGTGAGTCAGGAGGGTAAGAGTATTAGTATTACAATCAGAAGTTCATTGTACTGTCAGCAAGGGAATATGTTTCCATTTTCAGAATATGAATAGCACTCTCTGATAATATGTGCCAAAAAGCACAAAGCAGTACAGGAGCATAGGAGATAAAGAATATACATTGAGAGTCAAAGGAGAAATGTCTTAATGAAGCATGTAACAAAACAACAAAATGTGTTTACTTGTTAGTAACGTGTGTGTGTGTGTGTGGGGGGGGGGGGGGGTTGGAATATATTTACAAAAATATTACAAATATAGCATATGTTAACTTAAAACTATACGTATTTATCGGGTCAACTATACCTGGGAGTTCTGCTGCTATAGACCATGCATCACCTGTGTAGTATTTGGTCAATTCATCTCACAACTAGGTTCTAAAGACACATCTGAGATTTGACTTCCTGGTACCACAGCCTGCCTCTGCATACTGAAACAGGAAACAAAAATATGTTACCTTGTTACACTACAGTGGCATCACTGTACTCTGGTAGACCAAAGGGTGTGTAGTCTCTTTCTGTCTTTCTCGCTGTCTTTCACCGTGAATGGTAGAATGGTGTAAATACTGAACGTAACGTATGGGGAGGTGAAATATACTGATCAAGACCCCACCTCACGTCCGGTGAAACACACTGATCAAGACCCCACCTCACGTCAGGTGAAACACACTGATCAAGACCCCACCTTACGTCCGGTGAAACACACTGATCAAGACCCCACTTCACGTCAGGTGAAACATACTGATCAAGACCCCACCTCACGTCAGGTGAAACACACTGATCAAGACCCCACCTCACGTCAGGTGAAACACACTGATCAAGACCCCACCTCACGTCCGGTGAAACACACTGATCAAGACCCCCCTTCACGTCAGGTGAAACATACTGATCAAGACCCCACCTCACGTCAGGTGAAACACACTGATCAAGACCCCATCCTCACGTCAGGTGACACATACTGATCAAGACTCCATATTCACGTCAAGTGAAACATACTGATCAAGACCCCTACCTCACGTCAGGTGACACATACTGATCAAGACCCCATCCTCACGTCAGGTGAAACATACTGATCAAGACCCCTACCTCACGTCAGGTGACACATACTGATCAAGACTCCATCTTCACGTCAGGTGAAACATACTGATCAAGACCCCATCCTCACGTCAGGTGAGACATACTGATCAAGACCCCATCCGCACGTCAGGTGAAACATACTGATCAAGACCCCATCCTCACGTCAGGTGAAACATGCTGATCAAGACCCCTATCTCACGTCTGCGATCGTGCACCCTTGATATAGGATGTGTCAAATCAGTCTGGCCAACAAGGTGGGAATCGACACTGAAATCCCCATTGCGCAGAGCTTACCGAGGAGCCGAGTATTGCACTATAGACCAGAGAACCCCGGTCCCCATTATCAAGTAGGCTGTGTTTGGAGATATTTGAGGAGCCACTGTAACTTGCTATCAAAGAAACGCCGTAAAGACTTAGTGGCTTACACTCCAATTACAACAATATAATGTATGGTCCCTATAGCACGCTGATTGTACACATCCCTGCTTTTTTCTATCATTCTTCAATGAGTAAATCACCTTATACATTTAAATAATGCCGTACGATCACATAGCTGACGTGTCTCGAAAGTCCTCGTGTAAATGTTACAACACATAACACATAACACAACACTCACGCTCATCCTGTAGCAAATTGTTCTTATACTTTCGTTGTTTTCTGTTTCTGTGGACGGTAGTATCCGTGTGTGTACACAACACACTGCCCCTGCTCTCGGTGACACGGACAGATCATAAACTAGGCCCTGCTCCCAGCTAAGCCTTGGTCTTGCCGTATCAGATCTATTCATTCATTGTACCATTGTGATTCATGACTTATTTCTTCCTGTGTGATATGTATTTAAAAACTTTCCGGCAGTGCTGAAGTTTAAGTAACTCATTAACATATATTTAAGTTAGTATAATATTTAGTTTCCACATTCTGTAACACATATTTATCGTATAAAGCCGTGGTCAAATATATGTGCGATATTTGTTTACAAAAGCAACACACGCTTTTGTTCGGCAAATTTGTGAACCGTAGAAGTGTGTCATTTAATTAAGATTATACACATCAGTGCTGATTCCGACGATCTGTTGTCTCGTTCGCTGGAAAGTAGAACAGCTATTAACATTTACGTTAATGGTACTTTCCATCTATCCATCCAATTTGAAGATGAACTGAAGAAAAACAAAAAAATCTTACATTAGTGAGACAGAAAGTCTGAGCTGGTCTCAATGATGGGATTCTAGGAAGTGAATTGGAAGTTGGAATTATTATATAATTAGCCATTAGGTTATATTTGTTCATCACAAATGGTAGAATAGTAACTATTATTGTATGTACAAGTATTGATTATGATATTGCTTATTTCAAACACAGTAAAAGTATAGGTATGATTTTAAGTTGAGTGTGGGCATATTCTCATATTGGGGACCCAGTAAAGGGATTTAATGTCACATACTGACAACTTTTCACATTGTAGGTCAGGGGTCTCGTCGCGTTAAGTTATTGTATGAAAGGGGTCTCGTCACACTAAGTTATTGTAGGAAAGGGGTCTCGTCACACTAAGTTATTGAAGAACAGGTGTCTCATCACACTAAGTTATTGTAGGAAAGGGGTCTAGTCACACTAACTTATTGTAGGAAAGGGGTCTCGTAACACTAAGTTATTGTAGGACATGGGTCTCGTCACATTAAGTTATTGTAGAACAGGGGTCACATCACGTTAAGTTATTGTAGAACAGGGGTCTCGTCACACTAAGTTATTGTAGGAAAGGGGTCTCGTCACATTAAGTTATTATAGGACAGGGGTCTCGTCACACTAAGTTATTGTAAGAAATGGGTCTCGTCACACTAAGTTATTGTAGAACAGTAGTCTCGTCACACTAAGTTATTGTAGAACAGGGGTGTCGTCATACTAAGCTATTGTAGAACAGAAGTCTCGTCACACTAAGTTATTGTAGAACAGCTGCTCGTCACACTAAGTTATTGTAGAAGAGGGGCTCTTCACGGAGATGGCACTTGAACTGAACTGACCTGCTGACCTTCGATGATGCGGATATGGCACTTGAACTGAACTGACCTGCTGACCTTCGATGATGCGGAGATGGCACTTGAACTGAACTGACCTACCGACCTTCGATGATGCGGAGATGGTACTTGAACTGAAGTGAGAGCGGTAGAGACCTCTTCCAGCACACATACCACCTCTGAAAGAAATACAAATATGCATCTCCAAAATAAAATACCGTTTGAATGTTTGGATAAGACATAATAATATGTGCAGCTTTCGAAGCACTGTTAGACTTGTTAGGGTGTAATGGGTTAAGGGCGACTATAGAGGGTTGTGCATAGTGATGGGAGTCGTATCGTGTGCAAACAATCAACCACACAAGTGCAAGAAAATATGTTTTGGGGTCTAGTATCCGCAAGGGAGTGAATTGAAGTTGTTTGTAATTGTTGGGTCCCCTTTTAGCGAAGCCCGGCTAATTTAACAAGAAATGAATACTGTTGTGGTTATATTAGGGCGCGGAGACGAAGAAGTAGAAATGAATGGGATAAAGATGCTGAGCAGCGCATGAGCTGCAGTAGTCAGCGAACCATAGCTGACTGCTAGCGTCAGGGCCAGCGAACCAGAGCTGCCAAGATCCTTCTACACCTCCACGCGGTGATCCTGGATAACAGGCTGCAGCAGGGCAGACTGGCTAAGGAGAAGGGATCGAAGAAGGAATGCTAACCCTAAAAAATGCTTGCTGAAGTCGGATGTGTTGGACCGAAAGGTGCAAATATCGCAGTCAAGCTGTAAACTACGACACAACGCATTCCGTTCTCTGGACTACATTCTGCTACTTAAGCCCTTTCAGGGTTTGGTAGTGGGAGATTGAGAATGAACGAAGCCAAGCCAAGCCAGAAATGAATGAGCTACCTGCAGCTGGCGACCTCATAGCTGGCTTTCTGTATCAGTGACCCATACTGAGCAAGACCCTATCTTGCTTTCAAGTGGTGATCATGAATACAGTCTGCGACCATGCAGTCTGGCTAAAAGATTAGGATTCGAAGAGAGACGGCAAACTAGGTTAAAAAATGCCGTGCTGAAATCGGAAGTGTCGCACCAAATGGCGCAGATATCGCAGTCTCACCGTAAACTACGACACTACGGTACAAACTTCATTTTTAGGACAAACGACAAAAGAAGAAGAAATTAGTGAGCAAATCGGCTCTATATTCCTGCAGGAGCTTCACTGAGATATAACAGGGTTACCAAAGAACATGTAACAAAAGATCTATTGCGAAAAATCGTTCGGTGAATCACATGAATAGTATTTACGCCAGATCAGTGCATTCAAAGAAAATTATATATGTGATTTTATCCGATAAGGTTAGCTAAACTTTTTTTTTTTCGTGTATCCTATCGCGACAAAGACGTTTTGGTTATAACCTCGTCTTTGTTGTGCGTGGGAGCCTTACATTGGATGTAACCGTGTAGGGTACAACACGCGACAGTGTTTTCTGGCTGGCGGACACGAGTAAGGTATGTCCACACTTCTAGTTTTTTATTTACTCATACCTGACAGTCTTTCCCCTTCTACAAAGAGGAAACCATGGTTTCTGCACGTATACCATGGGAAATAGAAGTTTCTGCACTTATACCGTGGGGAATAGATGTTGTTCGACATATACCATGGGAAGTAGAAGTCTCTCCTCTTCTACCATTGGAAGTAGATGTCGCTCCACTTATACCATTGGAAGTAGATCTCTTGTTGAGTATGTTTGTCAGAGAAAATAGTGCACCAAAGCAAATTAATTAGTTTATCATCTTCATCGATGAACGTAGCTAATTTTGAATACGCAGAAAATGCAGCGAAAAGTGTTGAGCGTCAAATGAAATATGCTGATCTAGATGGGAGCGAAACGTATTCAGAGTCATGTGAAATATACTGATCTAGGTGGGAATGAAAAGCATTCAGGGTCAGGTGAAATATATTGATCTAGGTGTGAGCGAAAAACATTCAGGGTCAGGTGAAATGTACTGGTCTAGACGCCACGTCAGGTCCTAGCAGTACTGATGTAAACAGGCTGGTTAAGAATGTAGTCCCCATAATGGCGAGCTTAATGAGGATCTTCGCATTTCACTACAGCTAGGAGAACCTTGGCCCACCTTCTAGAGCACACCTTGAATGGTAAGAAGAGCCACTGTAACCTGCTACCCAAGAAAGAAACATCGGAAAGATCCAACACGAGCAGCTTTAAACAACAACAACAGAAGTGCAGTAATCGTTCTCCATAATAGTTGGGTCTATAAAGTGGTAAATAAATACGAAGCAAAATGAAAACATTTGTTAAAAAAAAAACACATCCCTATTGAAGGCCATTGTGTAAAATAATATTAAAATTTACGGGCTATAATTGTAGAAATGCTCATTTCATTTGTCGTCTTCTTTCAAGCTACATCCTACTCCCCAATCAATTCTCTACCAAACATAAGTCCATCACAAATACTGTCACCAAGATCATGTTTGTAAATAGACACGCTTAAAATCGCCACCACAAAGGAGGAACAAATACCATACAGACATCCATTGTATGTGTGCACTGAAGTATAAGCTTCAAGCCTCTTTTACCAAACGTTCAGCAGATCGTTAATTATGGAGAAGTAAACTTGTTTTCTAAAATCTTTCTTGCTGAAAAAAATCTGTTGAGATCAATGTATGTTTTACTGGGGTTGTCTTGTCTTCATAAATCTTCCCATTATTAGTGACTTCTCCAAACTTCACTTCTTCTCTGTGGCTTTCTTTTTGTGGTCGTTAGCAACTTTGTCAAGTTCTTCCTAAATTATCTCAGCCAGAGTAACGTGTCCTTTATGGCTTCAACTCGAGCAAACCAGTGCGTGTGACTGAATCGTGGTACAACAGGTAAACAACCACCACGAGCCCACCATGAGCCCACCATGAACCCACCATGAACCCACCATGAGCCCACCTAAAACCCACCATGAGCCCACCATGCACCCACCATGAGCCCACCTAAAACCCACCATGAAGCCAGCATGAGCCCACCTAAAACCCACCATGAACCCACCATGAACCCACCATGAGCCCACCATGAACCCACCATGCACCCACCATGAGCCCACCTAAAACCCACCATGAACACACCATGAGCCCACCTAAAACCCATCATGAACCCATCATGAACCCATCATGAACCCACTACGAGCCCACCATGAACCCACCATGAACCCACCATGAACTCACTACGAGCCCACCATGAGCCCACCATAAACTCACCATGAGCCCACTACGAGCCCACCATGAGCCAACCATGAACCCACTACGAGCCCACCATGAGCCAACCATGAACCCACTACGAGCCCACCATGAACCCACTACGAGCCCACAATGAGCCTACCATGAGCCCACCATGAACCCACCACGAGCCCACCATGAGCCCAACACGAGCCCACCACGAGCCCACTATGAGCCCACCACGAGCCCACCATGAACCCACCACGAGCCCACCATGAGCCCACCACGAGCCCACCATCAGAGACAAATAAAAGTGTCCATCTTTGTGCTGATATACGTGATAAACAGTCAACTGGTTAAGCTCATTAAAATAGTTCATCAGTTGCGGAGATATTGCATGTCCTACTTTAAATAGGCCGACTGTGTGACAGTTCCAGCTGGAGCATGGGCGTTTAGGGCAGGGAAGATTGGGATGACGACTCTATGAACAAAGGTTGCTTGGATGCGTGGAAGGTCAACCACCGTCTTCACATTAGGTGAACAAAGGAAATGAAGGGTTTAGGTGGAAGACTTAGTCTGGTACAGAGAGGAGGAGGGGGGGGGGGTGTTCGGAGCTGAGGTGGGGGTTCGTAGCTAACCGCTCTGGCGTTCCGAATTAGCGCAGTTGGAGGGGGGTTGGTGACAGTCAGATGTCGCCACGACCGGCTACGATATTTAGAGGGACAAAGATTCGGGGAAAGTCATCCAATAACAATTAGTTGGGGGAGGGGGGGGGGGGGTTCCAATTAGAGTGATGGCTAAGTCAGACAACCAACAGAAGATGATTGGACAGCCATGTTGATTGAGACTATAAAATAACCTGCAAAGATGAATTCAAGGGGAATGACTAGGAGAATAGCTGAGATACTGGCTAGGAGAGTGACTGATGGGCTGTCTGGAGTCTGTGAGTGTGTGAGTATGCAGGGTGACTGGACCAGCATACACCTCGAGTTTTGGCCAGTCGCTCTATTGATGTTTATGTTGGATACCCTGTGAATAGTATCAGATCTGAATTTGTGTCGTACGTGCAGGACACCTACTGAACGATACGTGATCTAATTACATATGGATGTACATATTCGCGTGAATACGTGAAGTGATCTAAGTAATTGTCACTGCACAATTCGCCTGATTGTATGTGAATGTACAGATCGCCTAAGGACGAGATCTGAATTTGTGTAGTTTGTGCAGGACACTTTGGGAACGATGTGTGTACTAATTGTATGTGTATACACAGATCGACTGAGTATGTGACCACAAGCAAGCACATGATACGACTATAAGTGACGTGATCTAATTACATACGAATGCACAGATCGCCTGATCATTCGTGAACTGGTTGTATATGGATGTACAAATCACCAGATTGAAGGTGATCTGATTATATGTGAATGCAAAGAACGACTGAGTACGTCATTCGATCGTGAGGACGAGTTTATGATTGTGTGTTGAGTGTTACTCCTGAAGCTGTACTGATCTCTGTGTTCGTGCTGCCATTACTTTTACTCCGTGTTATTACTTTCCTTCCTACAGTTGTACTGATCTCCGTACCATTACTTTTACTCCTACAGTTGTACTGATCGCCGTGTCATTACTTGTACTCCTAAAGTTGTCACGATCTCCGTGCCATTACTTTTACTCCAGAAGTTGTACCGATCTGCGTGTACCAGATGTCACTACTTAACGTCGTAGTTTCAAAGTACGTCAGATCCATCATATTCAACTTCGCGCATTCGAGACCAATCTGATTTTGGTTTGTTTCTAGGACAGACCCAGCTGTCAGTGGCTCTGACATTCTTCGATTCACACGTTGACACATATTCTGAAGTTTTTAAAACTCATTTTTGTTCTTGTACATTATTATATTGTGTAACTATTTGTAAGTCTTTAAATACAGTAGAAACATGTCACATGCGGATAAACATTAAAACAGCGATCAACAGAAAATATCGACCCTTTGTGCATTAAAGATATGGACAATAAATGGTTTAATGGACCCTTTGTGCATTAAAGATATGGACAATAAATGGTTTAATTGATTATTTGTCCATTAAAGATATGGACAATAAATGGTTTAATGGATTCTTTGTGCATTAAAGATATGGACAATACATGGTTTAATGGACCCTTTGTACATTAAAGATATGGACAATAAATGGTTTAATGGACCATTTGTACATTAAAGATATGGACAATAAATGGTTTAATGGACCTTTTTGCATTAAAGATATGGACAATAAATGGTTTAATGGACCCTTTGTGCATTAAAGATATGGACAATAAATGGTTTAATGGACCTTTTTGCATTAAAGATATGGACAATAAATGGTTTAATGGACCCTGTGTGCATTAAAGATATGGACAATAAATGGTTTAATGGACCTTTTTGCATTAAAGATATGGACAATAAATGGTTTAATGGACCCTTTGTGCATTAAAGATATGGACAATAAATGGTGTAATGGACCCTTTGGTTTGGCCCTTGTGCTTCACTTATTTGTAGTATCCTGTTGGTGGGGTCTGTGAAACCAATTGCAAATTTCACCCTTGTTGTTTTTTTTTACAACAAAAAAATATATATTAAAATGGTTGTACCTTGTGTATGGGTCCTCAAGCGATACGGGCACCTAGGCTTTAGTCTACCAAACATAATGGAACATTTGGTCCTGCGCGAGATGTTAGACAAGACACTTAACGTCTGTTTTCAGACGCAATTCGTATACGAAATATATATATATATATATGCGCGCGCGCGCGTGTGTGTGTATGTGTGGGTGTGTGTGCGTGTGTGTTCGCGTGTGTGTTCGCGTGTGTGTGTCTGTGGGCGTGTGTGTTCGCGTGTGTGTGTTCGCGTGTGTGTTCGCGTGTGTATGTCTGTGTGCATGTGTGTTCGCGTGTGTGTGTTCGCGTGTGTGTTCGCGTGTGTGTGTCTGTGTGTGTTTGTTTTCAGATGATATGAGATGTTCTCTTTACATCCAATGATATCTTAGAATATGCGTGTGTGCGTGCGTGTGTGCGTGCGTGTGTGCGTGTGCGTTCGCGAATTGGACTTTGTGAACTTGTACTATAACATGGATTCTAACAAAGTGCTGTCTCTTAATTCTATAATTTCAAATCTATGTGTTTCTTATCTCCATTCACTATTGCTATTTCCATTTAATGTATTCAGTACTTCTTTATTTCGTTTGGATTCTGTGTTTCCAACGTGTGCCCCTTTCTCCTATAACTTCATACATAACCGGCTTCGGTTGTCTGTTCCAGTGGTTTGTTATTTGTCTATTTGTTTCCTGAACACATCGTATCAGGGGTTCCCAACCATATCAGACCGTAGATCCTGTCAACCAAATGATCATTCTTCACGCCTTCCTCGCCCCCCCCCCCCCCCAACCCCCCTCTTAAGCTCTGACGACCCAGCACTTCGAGAGGTGGAATAACACATCCACGCATCCCTTTCTAGGATTCTACATAATCCATTTAATCTTCAAAATCCAGAGCACAATAAACCCTTGTCGCCATGGCGCCAATAATGGTGCTGTGGCGTCTAACATGCGACAGTCAGTGTCGTTTTACTCCTGTTCTGTTTCTGTTTCTAAGAGAGGACATCACTGCACTCAGGGCATACCCATAGGTGCTAAGTCTGTCCCAACAAACAGTGCAGCGCCTGGATGCTGATGGTCTCTGTAGCTCGCTGGCTGTAGACTCTCTTGTTCCGTCCTCTCGTGCGCCCTACTTCGCCAGAACCTCGTTTAATGTCGAAACTTCGCAGCCTATAAATTGTTGCTTTATCTATTGCGGTGTTCTCATCCAGCAGGCGGTCATTGGTTGATTTCAAAATGTCATTCCTATCCACCACTAATGTGCCCATGATGGGAGCTTGTGAAGCCAAGATGTCAGTCATATCCACCACTAATGTGCCCATGATGGGAGCTTGTGAAGCCAAGATGTCAGTCATATCCACCACTAATGTGCCCATGACGGGAGCTTGTGAAGCCAAGATGTCAGTCATATCCACCACTAATGTGCCCATCATGGGAGCTTGTGAAGCCAAGATGTCAGTCATATCCACCACTAATGTGCCCATGATGGGAGCTTGTGAAGCCAAGATGTCAGTCATATCCACCACTAATGTGCCCATGATGGGAGCTTGTGAAGCCAAGATGTCAGTCATATCCACCACTAATGTGCCCATGATGGGAGCTTGTGAAGCCAAGATGTCAGTCATATCCACCACTAATGTGCCCATGATGGGAGCTTGTGAAGCCAAGATGTCAGTCATATCCACCACTAATGTGCCCATGATGGGAGCTTGTGAAGCCAAGATGTCAGTCATATCCACCACTAATGTGCCCATGATGGGAGCTTGTGAAGCCAAGATGTCAGTCATATCCACCACTAATGTGCCCATGATGGGAGCTTGTGAAGCCAAGATGTCAGTCATATCCACCACTAATGTGCCCATGATGGGAGCTTGTGAAGCCAAGATGTCAGTCATATCCACCACTAATGTGCCCATGATGGGAGCTTGTGAAGCCAAGATGTCAGCTCTTTCGTTGCCCTGAACCCCAGCATGACCAGGGCAGTAGATCCATGTCAACCCCTGGAGATTTGAGGCCTCAACAGCTGCTATTTACCTCCATGCTGCTCCTACAATCTCCTCCACACCGTTCTCATCCAGTCATATGCCCGGTTCCTACATTCCCCCCCCCCCCCCCCCCAACATTTTGCTAGATCCTAAACAAATTTGTTATCCCTATCGTAACCAATCGTCAAATAACCAAAATCTGCTTAGCACCCTGTGGAGCATGTCTTCAACAAATACACACCTTGCCGTCCCGTCTTCAGAAATGCGTTTTAGGTTTTTACCTGTTGAAGTGCCAATCTCTACATCAAGGATCGACTGTAATAAATTCCCACAGTCCTCTGTCTCTTGACTTGATGCTGTAGTCTACCAAGATTTCCCTGTTCGTCTTTTGATGTTATCGTCCGACTTATAGTGTAGTTTATCTGAAGTAGGTTTTCCATTTATCTTTCCGTCCATTTCTAATGCGGTTTCCTGACATCTCTCACCATCATTAAAGCACAAGCACATTACAATGACGACAAAGAGACAGCTGATAAATATTATTTCGATACCAACTCTCTGCTACTCGTGTCAAACATGGACTCTCACCAAGGGCACAAGAAATACAAATCATGGTATGAGGTGTTTGAGATATGCTGTTGGGAACACATGGATGGACAGAGTACGAAACGAAGTAATCAGACAGAAGGTGGGTGCAACACCGTGCATGGATTCCATAGAAAGGCAATGAATCAAATAGTTTGGCCACCTGACAAGAATGGAACCAAAGTTACCAGCTGCTCGTATGTACAGTACCTCAACAGCGTACGAAGAAGAAGTATCTACAATACAAGACATCAGAGTTGCAGAACAAGCGGCAAACCAAGAAAAAGATGGATAGGTGGTGTCAGTGAGACACTGAAGAAACACGGAATGACTACATCGGCTACAAAGGTAGACTACACCTCCCCACGACACCTAACGACACTAGTAGATATACGATTATGATGATTGTTTTCAGAAAAATGTTATGTCTTTTGATGTGACCAAACACTTGAACTACCGGACTGATTTAGTTCATGAATGTTCTTTGCTCCCCTTATTATCTGCAAGAATTCCTTGTTTGTTATCTTGTTCCCTACGAGATGCGCTCCATTCTTGAAAGTCATCAGTTATCTTGTTCCCTACGAGATGCGCTCCACTCTTGAAAGTCATCAGTTATCTTGTTCCCTACGAGATGCGCTCCTTTCTTGAAAGTCATCAGTTCTCTTGTTCCCTACGAGATGCGCTCCATTCTTGAAAGTCATCAGTTATCTTGTTCCCTACGAGATGCGCTCCATTCTTGAAAGTCATCAGTTATCTTGTTCCCTACGAGATGCGCTCCTTTCTTGAAAGTCATCAGTTATCTTGTTCCCTACGAGATGCGCTCCTTTCTTGAAAGTCATCAGTTATCTTGTTCCCTACGAGATGCGCTCCATTCTTGAAAGTCATCAGTTATCTTGTTCCCTACGAGATGCGCTCCTTTCTTGAAAGTCATCAGTTATCTTGTTCCCTACGAGATGCGCTCCTTTCTTGAAAGTCATCAGTTATCTTGTTCCCTACGAGATGCGCTCCTTTCTTGAAAGTCATCAGTTATCTTGTTCCCTACTAGATGCGCTCCATTCTTGAAAGTCATCAGTTATCTTGTTCCCTACGAGATGCGCTCCATTCTTGAAAGTCATCAGTTCTCTTCTCCAACTCATTGTCCTAGGTTCCACATCATATAATCAATGCAAGTGTTGATAACTGATCACTCTCATTGTTTATTTGCGAGTGACTTGTTTGGATATCAATATATTGATCATGTTGGTGAACAAGTATTTAGCCATCTCTATTATTCTCGTGATTTCCATATTCTATTTCCAATTTTCTGTTATGACATTATCAAACTTGTAGAAACTCTTACCCTGTTCAGTTTTTGAAATTCTATTTTTATCTGTAAAGTAGATTACAAGTCTACTTTGTTAGTTATCATGGTTTTCGTTTTCCCAGAGGTAATGTCCGATCCGACACCTAATTTTGTTCCTGACTTGAATCACCAATTCCTGTAACTCTTGCTAACTTTCACTCAACAAAACTGTGTCATCCACATGTCTCAGGTTATTTATTGATACTTAATGAGTCCATTTCGTCTATCTGTTGAAACATGTGGTCTGTGTAACTGTCAAACAGACAAGGGGACATTATGTATCCTGTCTACACTCAGCTTTTTACATTCTATGCACGATGAGTAAATCCTGTCAGATGTTACAACAGTACATTACACCTAGCATAGACTAATGGGTGTTCTTGTTCTGTGTTCTTCAACTATACCTATGTCCTTTATGTGACAGTTTCACATATGGGACAATGTCAGGTTTTGGAGTCAGTGGCAGTAGTCCCAGGGTCCTGTTTCGGCAGGAAGCTGGACAGCGTGGTCCCTGAAGTTCACTCATTCACATTAAGGAAACCTAACTTAGGAACTGAAAGGTAAATTTAGCTGGACAGCGTGGTCCATGAAGTTCACTCAGCCACATTAAGGAAACCTAACTTAGGAACTGAAAGGTAATTTTAGCTGGACATAAAGCAAGCAGGTCATGGGATACATAAAGACGCTAGGTACATCGGCCAGCAAGGCCTCCCTGGATTTTGTTGTTGTTTAAAAATCTGGTCATTGGAAAGTTAGATTGTCAGATGGTGGGGGTTAGAGCCGCCAATGCTGTAGTCTCTAGTTGTCACAGGTTAAAAGGTTAAAGGCAAGGGCTCAACTTCACCGCCTCTGGCCTCCCCGTATGAATCGGCCTTCCTCCGCAGAACAGTATCTCCCCCTCCCTGCCGAGATCATCGCACAAAGCACGAGCTCCAGCAATGAGCCCAGGGATCTCCAGAAAAAAATTATCCTCATAAACAGACCGTCGCTGCTCGAATTCGAACCCCTACCGTCTAAATACGAGGCAAACGGCTTGATCACTTTGCCACAGAGGCGACCCCCCCCCCCCCCCCGCCCGTAGGTAGGGGGCTAGAACCCCCAATGCTGAAGTGTCTAGATAACATATAAAGATTGGTTGGAATTTAGGACATCCCATGCTGTCGTGTGTAGGTGACACAGTAAAGATTGGTAGGGGCTTCAGAAATTGGGAACTTAACATATTCACGAAAGGTGTGGGCTAAGACACCTACTACTGTCTCGAAACTGTCCATATCAGGTTAATCGACAAAGGGGAACCAAAAACCCCAGGGAGCACGTTACTCAAAACATTAAATGAAAAAAAAAATGTCTAAAGTTGATTAAAATTAAATTTAATCAAAATTAAGAAATGGCTATGGTCAGATACCGAACCGAAAGAATAACACAAACAAACCTACGTTACGACCAATAGGCACTCATCAGGGACAACAGATAACAACAATACTGAACTAGCAAATCATAGAAAAAGGGATGAATACATGTATGGGGGATGTTAATACATAAGGAACAAAACGTGTAATTATCTTTTAATGCGTCTCACATCACTATGCACGAAAATCAGATTAATACGTATACTGGTCCTGTCAATATTGCTCTATGCTTGTGAGACATGGACAGTTACAGCTGACCTTCAGCGAAGGATACAGGTCCTGGAGATGAGATGTTCCCGAAGACTTTTAATCGTCTCGTACAAAGTTCGATTACGAATGAGGAAATACGAGATAGAATTACAACAGCAATAGGGCCTTTTGAAGACCTCTTGGCAACTGTCACAAGAAGGAAACTCACTTGGTACGGTCACATATCGAGATCAAATGGTCTTGCAAATACGATCCTCCACGGAAAGGTGCATGGCAGACGACGAAGAGGCCGACCCAAAAAGAGGTGGGAGGACAACATAAAAGAATGGACCAATCTCCGACCAGAAGAGTCACAGGCAGCGGCCGCTGACAGAGAAGGGTGGCGTGGTGTTGTGAGGATGTCTTCATGTGTGCCCCAACGACCTCACCGGTTACATTGCGACTTATCAGCAAAAACACGAGGGTGATATATTTTGTTATACAGCGGAGACTAGACGGAAAGAAGCTGCAAGTCTTTCATACACCAAAGGAGACGAGGATCACAAGACTCAAGATATTAATTTATTCTATTATTTAGTATTGTTAAAGAGGATAAGAACAAATGTCCTCGAAACGATCTGGGTTTATATCCGGAGATGCCGTCAATTTAATTACTCAAAATAACCGACAATATAGCTGTGGATAGACCAGGCGAGATAACCTATGTGAATGACTAGAATAGGCAATAAATGATTAACCAGTTTTAAAAAAATGAAAAAATCAACTATCTGTTTCCGTTCTTTTCACATGAGAACGAAAATAATTAAGGTAAGAGAAATAAGTTAGTGATCTATAAACGGTCTCTCATTAAGGTAAGGTCAATCCTATAACCGGTCTCTCATTGAGGTAAGGTCAATCCTATAACCGGTCTCAAACCTAAAAAAAAGACGGGTTGGACCCGATGTTGAACAACGGCCTAACAAGCCGCTATCCTAAAAATCGACTGTCACAGAAACAGATTTAACGGAACAAATCAAGAGCGCGTAATTTGATTACTTTGGCACAAACTGACATGCTAGATGCTAAAACACATTCAACATCGGATCTTGGAAGGTCAGCACTGTGTATCAAATTGGTAAAACATCCTAGGTTAGCAATGAGATGGGTAATTAAACCCTGGGCATTTTTTGTCTAAGCGAGTGCAGATGGACAGGCACGGAAAAGATATACAAGAGGCTTGTCATAAGTCTTTACCCTGACTATGAAGGAGTAGGAGGAGAAAGTTGAAATTTGGCACATATGTAGCTTAATCAATTTGTACTGGACTTGAGAAGTATGAATTTCCCTCCTCGACCAGTTTACCCGGATTAGTGCATGACGGAACACACCTTATTGACCAGATCTGCTACTCTAACGGTTTGTCAGAACAATGGAGAAATTAGAGGCCAGAACTGTGATACAATTCTTGATGTTGCAGGGAAAAACACCTACAGAAATACACAGGGAGATGGAACCAGTGTTTGAGGAATTCTGTCCTTCGTATGCTTCTGTAAAAAACTGATGTAGGCAGTTTAAGTGTGGCGTTCCCATGTTGCTGATCTTCCAAGATGAGGAAGACCATTCTCAGAGTGCAGCGATGAAAATGAAGTAAGAGTGAAGAAAATCATTGACCAGGATGGGAAAATGACAAATGCAGAGATATCCAGGTCAGCAAAACTGAATGAAAGTACAGATTTTAAAATGTTACACAACAGACTGAACATGAGAAAAGCGTGTGCCCACCAAGTCACGTGTCTGCTGACGTGTGAACAGAAACAAACGAGGGTTCATTGCTGTGGCCAGTTGCTCAAAATGTGTCTTCGAAAAAAAACATGTCGCCGACCATTATCTACTCTCGCAGAGACGATCATCACACAGAGGGAGTAGCTATCCTAGTGACAGCCAGGGAGTAGCTATCCTCGTGACAGCCAGGGAGTAGCTATCCACGTGACAGCCATGGAGTAGCTATCCTCGTGACAGCCAGGGAGTAGCTATCCTCGTGATAGCCAGGGAGTAGCTATCATCATGACAGCCAGGGAGTAGCTATCATCATGACAGCCAGGGAGTAGCTATCCTCGTGACAGCCAGGGAGTAGCTATCCACGTGACAGCCAGGGAGTAGCTATCATCATGACAGCCAGGGAGTAGCTATCCTCGTGACAGCCAGGGAGTAGCTATCCTCGTGACAGCCAGGGAGTAGCTATCCTCGTGACAGCCAGGGAGTAGCTATATTCGTGACAGCCAGGGAGTAGCTATCCTCGTGACAGCCAGGGAGTAGCTATCCTCATGACAGCCATGGAGTAGCTATCCTCGTGACCGCCAGGGAGTAGCTATCTACGTGACAACCAGGGAGAAGCTATCCTCATGACAGCCAAAGCTGACACATCTCTTATCAGCTGGGAATCAATTAACGAAAGGCTAATATTAGCCAGACTCCAAACCAAATATTTTATAGTTACAATCCTATAATGTTACACGCCAACTAATGGCCAGCTTGATACTACCAAAGACCATTTCTATGGACTTCTTTCCAGCGCCGCAAACAAGATCCTCAAACACGACACAGTAATAGTAATGGATGACTTCAATGCCAGGCTAGAAAACAATAATGGCGTACAAAGGAATTTAGGCACACATGGTTTAGGAGAAATGAAGGAGAATGGTGAACAACTATTAGAATTCTGGGAAGTATCAAATCTTGTCGTAGCAGATACCATCTCCCCACATAAAGACATCCACAACATAACTTGAAATCTCCTGATGGTAAAACAAAAAAATCAGATCATGTCTGTATCCACAAAAAGTTCGTACATCAATTCAGAATGTCAGATCTTATCATGGGGCAGACATTGTCGGTGAGCACAATCTTTGCATAGCCAAATTAAAGATTAAACTGAAAAAAAACTTTGCCAACTGAAAAGCAAGAAAAACATTGATGTACAAAAACTGATATTAACAGAAATCCGATCAGAATACAATACCAAGATACATCAGCATATTGAGTCACTGCCAACATTAGCTGAAAACACATTTGCACACTTGATAACAAATAGGAAACGTTTTTAGTGCAAAATTGAAAGACGCAGCTGTAACGACATCTGGATACTCCAAACACACAAAGAAAAAGTGGCTGAGTGATGACGCCTGGGTCAAATCGAAGAAAGAAAGACAGCAAAATGATACCTCCTGTCAGCAACAACACCTACAACACATGAGAATTGAGCAAGAAGGCGTTTGGCTCACTTAATAAAATGGTTAAATACTAGACTCGAAAATCCAAGAGGCAGTTCTTCAATGATCTGGCCGCAACAGCTGAAAGTGCAGCAAAAGTGGGCAACATCAGATGCCTTCGCCAGATCACAAGACAGTTATGCAATAAACCACCTACTACAAATACACCAATCAGAGATAAACATAGCGACCTTCTTACTACAGAATAGGAATTGTTGAAACGTTGGGTAGAACATTTTACAGAGATATTGAACAGACCACATCCCCCAAACAATATTAAATAAACCACATCCCACAACAATATTGAATAGACCACATCCCCCAAACAATATTGAACAGACCACATCCCCCAAACAATATTGAACAGACCACATCCCCCAAACAATATTGAATGAACCACATCCCAGAACAATATTGAATAGACCACATCCCACAACAATATTGAATAGACCACATTCCACAACAATATTGAATAGACCACATCCCACAACAATATTGAATAGACCACAGTCCACAACAATATTGAATAGACCACATCCCACAACAATATTGAATAGACCACATCCAACAATATTGAATAGACCACATCCCAAAACAATATTGAATAGACCACAATCCACAACAATATTGAATAGACCACATTCCACAACAATATTGAATGAACCACATCCCACAACAATATTGAATAGACCACATCCAACAATATTGAATAGACCACATCCCAAAACAATATTGAATAGACCACAATCCACAACAATATTGAATAGACCACATTCCACAACAATATTGAATGAACCACATCCCACAACAATATTGAATAGACCACATCCAACAATATTGAATAGACCACATCCCAAAACAATATTGAATAGACCACATCCCAAAACAATATTGAATAGACCACATCCAACAATATTGAATAGACCACATCCCAAAACAATATTGAATAGACCACAATCCACAACAATATTGAATAGACCACATCCCACAACAATATTGAATAGACCACATCCCACAACAATATTGAATAGACCACATCCAACAATATTGAATAGACCACATCCCAAAACAATATTGAATAGACCACAATCCACAACAATATTGAATAGACCACATCCCACAACAATATTGAATAGACCACAATCCACAACAATATTGAATAGACCACATCCAACAATATTGAATAGACCACATCCCACAACAATATTGAATAGACCACATCCCACAACAATATTGAATAGACCACATCCCACAACAATATTGAATAGACCACAATCCACAACAATATTGAATAGACCACATTCCACAACAATATTGAATGAACCACATCCCACAACAATATTGAATAGACCACATCCCACAACAATATTGAATAGACCACAATCCACAACAATATTGAATAGACCACATTCCACAACAATATTGAATGAACCACATCCCACAACAATATTGAATAGACCACATCCAACAACAATATTGAATAGACCACATCCAACAATAATATTGAATAGACCACATCCCAAAACAATATTGAATAGACCACATCCAACAACAATATTGAATAGACCACATCCCACAACAATATTGAATAGACCACATCCAACAACAATATTGAATAGACCGCAATCCACCAACAACCCCATAATTTTGGAAACGAAACAGACACGCCCCTCTTACCACTGTCCTGTGCAGAATTTACACTCGCAGAAATCAAAACAACCATCCACAAACTAAAGAATTTCGACCCCAACAGGACTAACGTGGACCTCAACAAGACTAATGTGGACCTCAACAAGACTAACGTGGATCCCAGCAAGACTAACGTGGATCCCAACAGGACTAACGTGGACCCCAACAGGACTAACGTGGACCCCAACATGACTAACGTGGATCCCAGCAAGACTAACGTGAACCCCAACCTGACTAACGTGGACCCAAACAGGGCTAATCATCGACCCCAACAAGGCTAATCATCGACCTCAACATGGCTAATCATCAACCCCAACAATCGACTCCTGCTGATCCCCAGAGAACTCTTATCTACATAGCTCTATAAGACCCCAGGTATAGTCAAGCCTGAAAATTGAACTCTCTGACGTCCACTGATAACCGATTCTTGGTTTGTTGTTTGTCTTCATGTGACGTAATTGATATCTGCCAACTATTCTTGCTGATTGATTTGTGTGTTCGTGGTTTTACCTTCCGGGTTTCTGTTTCCCATCTGCATGCTAGGCTGAGAAAGCTACCGATCTGAGGCTTGTTTATGTTTGGGGAAGGATTTGTATGTGGAGTCATGTGGTTGGTAGGCGCTCTCATCTACTACACCAGAGCGGAATAGGCGTCAGAGACACTGCAACACACGTGAGAGAAAGTGATAAACACATTGTGTGTGCGTGCGAGTGAGACAGAGAGTGAGAGCGATGGAGAGTGAGAGAAACAGAGACCGAGAGCCACGGAGAGTGAGAGTGATAGAGAATGAGAGAGGCAGACAGAGACAGAGCATGAGAGAGACAGAGAGTGAAAGACAGAACGAGAGCGACATAGAGTGAGAGAGACAGAGAGTGAGAAAGAATGAGAGAGACAGAGAATGGGAGAGATAGAGAGTGAGAGCAACAGAGAGTGAGAGAGAGAATGAGAGAGACAGAGACAGAGAATGAAAGAGACAGAGAGCGAGAGCGACGGAGAGTGAGAGAGACAGAGAGCGAGAGCGACGGAGAATGAGAGAGACAGAGAGCGAGAGCGAGAGCGACGGAGAGTGAGAGAGACAGAGAGCTAGAGCGACGGAGAGTGAGAGAGACAGAGAGCGAGAGAAACGGAGAGGGAGAGAGACAGAGAGCGAGAGAAACGGAGAGTGAGAGAGACAGAGAGCGAGAGCGACGGAGAGTGAGAGAGACAGAGAGCGAGAGAAACGGAGAGTGAGAGAGACAGAGAGCGAGAGAAACGGAGAGTGAGAGAGACAGAGAGCGAGAGAAACGGAGAGTGAGAGAGACAGAGAGCGAGAGCGACGGAGAGTGAGAGAGACAGAGAGCGAGAGCGACAGAGAATGAGAGAGACAGAGAATGAGAGAGACAGAGAATGAGAGAGACAGAGAATGAGAGAGACAGATAATGAGAGCGACAGAGAGCGACAGAGAGTAATAGACATAGAAAGACAGAGAATGAGAGAGGCAGAGAGTGAGAGAGACAGAGATGAATAAGAGACAGAGTGTGATAGAGACAGTGAGAGAGACATGGAGTGAGAGAGACAAAGAATGAGAGAGACAGAGTGAGAGAGACAGAATAAGAGAGACAAAGAGTGAAAGAGACAGAGATAGACAGAGAATGAGAAACAGGGAGTGACAGATACAGGGTGAGAGAGACATAGTGAGAGAGAGAGAGTGATAGACAGAATTAGAGATAGAGTGTGAGAGAGACAGAGTATGAGAGAGACAGAGAGAATGAGAGAGACATAGTGTGAGAGAGACAGAGAGAGAATGAGAGAGGCATAGAGTGAGAGAGACTGGGTGAGAGAGACAGTGTGAGAGACAGAGTGTGAGAGAGACAGAGTGCGAGAGAGACAGAGAGTGAGAGAGACAGAGTGAGATAGACAGAGAGTGAGAGAGACAGAGAGAGAATGAGAGAGGCATAGAGTGAGAGAGACAGAGAGAGAATGAGAGAGGCATAGAGTGAGAGAGACTGGGTGAGAGAGACAGTGTGAGAGACGGAGTGTGAGAGACAGAGTGTGAGAGAGACAGAGTGCGAGAGAGACAGAGAGTGAGAGAGACAGAGTGAGATAGACAGAGAGTGTGAGGGACAGAGTGAGAGAGACAGAGTGAAAGAGACATAGTGTGAGAGAGACAGAGACAGAGGGCGAGAGATACAGAGAGTGAGAGAGACAGTGTGAGAGAGACAGAGAAAGAGACAGAGAGAGAGACAGAGAGTGAGAGAGACAGTGCGAGAGAGACAGAGAAAGAGACAGAGAGAGAGAGAGAAGGAGAGTGAGAGAGACAGAGAGTCAGAGAGTCAGAGAGAGAGACAGAGAAGGAGAGTGAGAGAGACAGAGACAGAGGGCGAGAGAGACTGAGTGAGAGAGACAGTGTGAGAGAAACAGAGAAAGAGACAGACAGAGAAAGAGACAGAGAGAGACAGAGAAGGAGAGTGAGAGATACAGAGAAAGAGACAGAGAGAGACAGAGAAGGAGAGTGAGAGAGACAGAGAAGGAGAGTGAGAGAGACAGAGACAGAGAGAGACAGAGAAGGAGAGTGAGAGAGACAGAGACAGAGGGCGAGAGAGACAGAGTGAGAGAGACAGTGTGAGAGAAACAGAGAAAGAGACAGACAGAGAAAGAGACAGAGAGAGACAGAGAAGGAGAGTGAGAGAGACAGAGAGTGAGAGAGACAGAGAAGGAGAGTGAGAGAGACAGAGTGAGAGAGGCAGAGAGATAAAGGTCAATTCGACACAATGCGCAGTACAAGGCAACATCCGGTAACAGGTCGCTTGTGGGTGAGATCAAAAACAGCTTGGTCGCAGCGACTTCTGGCAGGCCCAAGGGATGTGCACGAACAACAGGAAGACCAGAGCTAGTAATCCACTTGTACTATTGTCACATAATCTAGTAGAAAGAGAGCATTCCAAGTACACACGGAAGGAGCTTTTTATACTGATGTCGGATTAAATGGGTTTACTGTTATTGCATGAGTCGACGCCGAGTTTTGTTGAGGTAGGTAGGTAGGTAGGTAGGTAGGTAGATAGGTAGGTGTATATAGGAAGGTAGGTAGATAGATAGGTAGGTAGATAGGTATTTAGATATGAAGGTAGGTAGGTGGATATGTAGGTAAGTAGGTAGGTAGGAAGGTAGGTGGGTAGATTGGAAGGTAGATAGATATGTAGGTAGGTATATATGAAGGTAGGTAGATAGGTAGGTAGGTATATGGGAAGGAAGATAGGTAGGTAGGTAGATAGAAAGGTAGGTAGATAGGAAGGTAGGTAGGTAGGTAGATAGAAAGGTAATTATGTAGGTAGATATATAGGGAGGTAGATAGGTAAGTAGGTAGGTAGGTATGTAGGTAGGCATATAGGAAGGTAGATAGGTAAGTAGGTAGATATCTTCTTCTTCGTACGATGTCAGACGTCAACCTTTATTTTTTCGAAAAAAGCAGCGGTCATCCTGAGGCTGTCGACACTGCCATAGAGCTTGTCTAGTGTTGCCACTGGTGATGGCCACTTCTGCTCTCTCTGATCCACGTATGTCGGGCAGTTTTGCAGCAAATGTTCAGCGGTCATTTTCCCAGTACCGCACGAGCATTCGTCGGTGCCACCTATCTTCAATTTGTTGAATAGGTGGTATCTCAGTCTATTGTGGCCAGTGCGAAGTCTGAAGACCACGACCTGCTCTCTTCTGTTCAACTGGTAATAGGCATCGTTTCTTGTGTAAGATAGGTAGATATGAAGTCAGGTAGGTAGGTAGATAGGAAGGTAGGTAGATATGAAGGTAGGTAGGTAGATATGAAGGTAGGTAGGTAGATAGGAAGGTAGGTAGGTAGATAGGTAGATGTGAAGGTAGTTAGGTAGGTAGATAGGTAGGAAGGTAGGTAGGTAGGAAGGTAGGTAGGTAGGTAGGTAGGTGTCCGGTTAGGCGACAAGGGTCCTTCGCACCAATTGTCCATGAATAAACACGATAGGTGGCGAGTCCCAGCTGCATACAATGAGGGTGAAGTCTTTTCGGTTTGACTGAACCCGGTGGTGCATGAACGGTTGCGGAGGGCAGGACCATGGCGGACAGGCCCGTTTACGATACTTGATATCCATTTCCTGCTTTAGGTGGGGATGTCCTAGGCAATGCGGGTCACATGTCCAAATAGGGCAATCGGCGAAGGTTTAGCAAGTGGAGTGATGCTTTCGGGGTCTATCCATCGAGGAACTTCGTCGAGACTCGCTCGTACCAGTGGATCGCCAGAATGCGATTTCGGCCTCGCGCGTGGAAGGCTTTAACACGCAGAAGAGTCCATGTTTCGGGACCGTACAGCAGGATGGGACGACACAGGCTATGCAAATTTGTAGGTTTGTTTCCAGTGAAAGTCTCTGCTGGTCTTGAACTCGATGCATGTTTTTCACACAGGCAGCAGTCTTTGATAAAGGCGCGTTCTTGTTGTTGAATGTCCACAGTGAGTAGGTCTGCTCTTGTATGCACCATGAGAAGAACGTTACGTGGCGAGTTGTCATTCCCGATGAATGTGGACCGGGTTCCTCCGGGTGGTTGTACTATGATTAGCTTCATCAGCGTGTAGCTCACTACTACGGAGATCATAGCGATCCCTCATCTCGTTATCTAGGCTGTCATGGAAACAGCCTGTTTACAGGAAGGGCTGCGTGGAAGCCGAGGTGAGGGTCATGACCAGTATATTTTGCCTGACTCTGAGTAACATGTCGGATCTGTGTGTTGGGCCTGACCTGTGAGTTGTGCCTGACCAGTATCTTGTGCCTGACTTGTGTGTTGTGCCTGACCCTGACCAGTATGTTGTGCCTGACCTGTGTGTTGTGCCTGACCCTGACCAGTATGTTGTGCCTGGCAAGTATGTTGTGCCTGGCCAGTATGTTGTGCCTGACCAGTGTGTTGTGCCTGACCAGTATGTTGTGCCTGACCAGTATGTTGTGCCTGACTATGACCAGTATGTTGTGCCTGACCAGTATGTTGTGCCTGACCATGACCAGTATGTTGTGCCTGACCATGACCAGTATATTGTGCCTGACCAGTATGTTGTGCCTGGCCAGTATGTTGTGCCTGACCAGTATGTTGTGCCTGACCATGATCAGTATGTTGTGCCTAGCCAGTATGTTGTGCCTGGCCAGTGTGTTGTGCTTGGCCAGTATGTTGTGCCTGACCATGATCAGTATGTTGTGCCTGGCCAGTATGTTGTGCCTGGCCAGTGTGTTGTGCCTGGCCAGTATGTTATGCCTGACCAGTATGTTGTGCCTGGCCAGTATGTTATGCCTGACCAGTATGTTGTGCCTGGCCAGTATGTTGTGCCTGACCAGTATGTTGTGTCTGACCCTGACCAGTATGTTGTGCCTCGCCAGTATGTTGTGTCTGCTCTGACCAGTATGTTGTGCCTGACCAGTATGTTGTGCTGGCCAGAATGTTGTGCCTGACCAGTGTGTTGTGCCTGACCCTGACCAGTATGTTGTGCCTGAGCAGTATGTTGTGCCTGACCCTGACCAGTATGTTGTGCCTGACCAGTATGTTGTGCCTGACCAGTATGATGTGCCTGACCAGTGTGTTGTGCTTGACCAGACGTTAGTCTTCCTGCCCGAGGGCTTATTTAAGACGAAGCGTCCACAAACATTGACAGTGCCAGTGTAAAACAACGTATCTCATCTATCCATGTCAAGGTCATGTTCTCTAACACAGCCAAGACAATCATTATGTACCACGCCGACTGACAATTACGGCACTCTGCACATGTATGTGACGTGGACAAGTATATTAGTTAAGTCATTGACCGTCTCTGAATATCATTATGTATGATATTTGAGGACCGTCTTTCCATATCAATATCTAATCTTCATTTCCAGTACCGTTGTTCGAAGGTTCCTGTATGTCTCTACCCACTCTTCCTTTTACCCTGACATTGTTACATGCTTCTCACGTTTTTCTCACGTTGTCACTGCCAGCTTTCGGCCTGTTTAGTCATAATGTGCGGCTTGTCTAGATATAACTTTCGGCCTGTCTAGTTGTAACGTGCGGCCTGTCTAGTTATAACGTGTGGCCCGTCCAGTCATAACGTGGTTACTTTGGTGCAAACACTGCCGTCAAGGAGAACGTATAAGAGACTTCACTGTAGTAGATGTGAGATCTGTGGTCTTGTGATAATTTCCAATCGTTTCTGCCTTCTTCCCCCAAAACGCCAGGTACCCATTTCCAGCTGGAAATTTTAAAAAAAACAACAGAATATAATTATGTGAAAACACACACACAAACACGCACGCACGCACGCACGCACGCACAGACACACCCAGACACACCCAGACACAGACACACAGACAGACACACAGACAGACACACAGACACACACAGACAGACACACATACACACACAGACAGACACACACATACAGACACACACAGACAGATACACACAGACAGACACACACAGACAGACACACACAGACAGACATACAGACACACAGACACAGACACACAGACACACACAGACACACAGACACACACACACACGAGAGAGAGAGAGAGAGAGAGAGAGAGATCACAACCAACAAGTACTGAATGAAAGACAAGCATACGTTATAGGCTATACTCAAGGTTCACCTCAATAATGTTGTTCAACAGATGCAAAACAGTTGACGCGTCCTCGGAACAGGCAAGCAGCAGATGTATTGTGACGTGAGATGTGACTTTTGGTCAGTATGTTTCACAGATTAGACCAAAGAGCAGCTGTTGGCCGAGTGGCTATGATACATGTTTCGTGAGCAAAGGGACAAGGCTCAAAATATTGACAGTCTCATTTTTTTTTTGGTGAAGGTAGCAATACATATTAGCCTGTACAGTAGATGGTGACTGCAGCGTCAAGCGACCTTCAATCCTCAACCCTATAATGCTCCTAGATGACCCCAGCTATTGAAATAGACGATGTAATGATAATATATCAGAACACAAGACGGTGCGCACACATACATTCACGCACACACAGTCATGCACTCACAGGCACTCAAACACACTGACGCACGCACACACATACACCCACACACATTCACGCACACACACGCACTCAAACACACTGACGCACACACACATGCACCCACACACATACACCCACACACATTCATGCACACACACGCACTCAAACACACTGACGCACACACATTCATGCGCTCACACACACACTTGCATACGCACATTCACACACACACACACTCACACACACTCACACACATATTCACGCACTCAAGAACGGACACACCCATATACCCACCCGGTTACTAACTCCATGCACCCTATTTAGTCGCACTTTACGACATGTTTGAATGGCATCCGCCATTTTCAATCTGGGCATCTCTCATCCAGGGAATAAATCACGTGATTATCCATGCCGTCGGTGACGATCATCCACGCCATTCTGACCATGGGTGAGTCTCCCATCAACTTTGGGTGTACAGGTGCGTGTGTGGTTGATCAGGCCAAGGCTCACACGAAACGTTTCTGTATTATGCATGCAATTGTTAAGACCGTCCAGACATCAAGACTCGTCACGAATCGAACCCACGACGACCCGAGACAGCCAGACCTGTGAAATGCCAAGAGTCGCCGAGGATAATAGCTGGCAGCAGTGCGTGCGACATTAGGCTGGGCATGCAAGCATCTCTTGTGTACAATCTGAGGTCATTATATGTGGCCCGCGACAGAAACATTGGAGAGGTTGGCATGAAGAGAGCTGGCGTTAGAAGGAGATGGAAGGCAGGCGGGGGTGTGGGGTGGGTGTGAAGGGAGAGAAAGCGAGAGAGGCAGAGGGGAGAGAAAGAGAAAAGCTGAGGGGAGGGAGAGACAGGCAGAGGAGAAAGAGAGAGACAAGCAGAGGGGAGAGAGAGAGACAGGCAGAGGGGGAGAGAGAGACAGGCAGAGGGGAAAGAGACAGACAGAGGGGGGAGAGAGGCAGGCAGAGGGGAGAGAGAGACAGACAGAGGGAGAGCGAGACAGGTAGAGGGGAGAGAGACAGGCAGAGGGGAGAGAGACAGGCAGAGGGGAGAGAGAGACAGGCAGAGGGTAGAGAGAGACAGGCAGAGGGGAGAGAGAGAGGCAGAGGGGAGAAAGAGGCAGAGGGGAGAGAGACAGGCAGAGGGAGAGCGAGACAGGCAGAGGGGAGAGAGAGACAGGCAGAGGGGAGAGAGAGACAAGCAGAGGGGAGAGAGAAAGAGAGACAGACAAACGTGGGTTTTTAACAAAAACTCTAGAGAGAAAGAACACGACATTTGAGATGAGATCCCTCCGGAAGATAATTAACGCGTCTACGTGAGACATTGGGCAACACAGATATGGGATACACAGATATGGGATACACAGATATGGGATACACAGATATGGGATACACAGAAATGGGTAACATCGTTGAAGCAAGATGCTGCACTGAACATATTGCGAAAAAGGCAATCAAGTAGTTCGGTCAGCTACTGAGAACGCAGCTTGACCAACTACCCATTTGCGCCTATAACGAACAACGTTCTAGTTTTCGTAGCGGTGGAAGATTCAGAACAAGTTGGACAGGGAATGTGGATATTCTAAATGGTTAAGGGGTGACGACTACTTCAGCGACACTACGGTTCTCCACAACGTCTTCACGGCACAAGTGGACGAGACAAGACAAGGCAAGACAAGACAAGACAAGACAAGACGAGACGAGACGAGACGAGACGAATCGAGGCGAGGCGAGACGAGACCAGACCAGACCAGACCAGACATGACCAGACCAGACAAGACATGACCAGACCAGACCAGACCAGACGAGACGAGACGAGACGAGACGAGACGAGACAAGACATCACTGTTAAGATAGGTTGACTATATGAAAAGACATGCTATATTGATGCCATACACAAAAAGCTCGTGGCCGAATGGTTTCGACGCCTAACTGCCAACAAGTGGCAGCAGTTCGAATCCCCGGTATGTCATATGTTGTTATTCTTTTGGGGGGTGAAAATAAACAAACAAAGCCAGCACGAGACGGGGCGACAGCAGTGGCGAAGCGGCCTTTAGTTATCAGCCTATAAAACCCCTCGACTAGCTCAGCAATGGGAACAAGTCGTAAAGGCAGTAGAGGACTACAGTCTTCTACCGTTCAAACAGAGCAAACGTGTTAGAAAACTCTACAATTGGAAGGATTACAGTACATCCAGAGAGGGACATGGAAAAGTCTGCCAGAATTCAGACTGTATCATCACAGAGAGGAACGCTAGAAAGTTGATGATGTACTGTAGCAGACTTCGATATGCAGGTAACAACTGATCTAATCTTATATACACTTATACAAGAGAAGAATCAGTTTAAATATGTTCTTTGGTGGCATACTACGACACCTACTGATACATGTGATAAACTGCAGGAAACATAAGCTGAAGGAGAGCGCGCGCTGTAGGGGTGTACATCGAGTTGCCAGCTTGGTTTGTCATCCCAACATACCGGGCTCGAAATGACGTCATGTACTGTTTGATGGGTATTTGGGGGATTATTTCTCGGTCTGACCACTTCTCTGCGCACATAAAGGACTGACACAACTGCTCTACTGCAACACTGCCTTAGTGGGAACACATATAACAATACATTAAACACAGACACATACACACACACACAACACAGACACACAGACAGACATATACACACACATATCAATACACTGGTCCATCTGTTCATATGACCTAAAAAACTACGGCTGGGGCAGAAACAAGCGTGCCATCACCATGAGACAGTAGATAGGCAAACTTTTAAGAAACACACTTTAGTGGAATGCGACAGACAGGCAAACTTTTAAGAAACACGCTTTAGTAGAATGCGACAGACAGGCAAACTTTTAAGAAACACACTTTAGTGGAATGGGACAGACAGGCAAACTTTTAAGAAACACACTTTAGAAGAAAGCGACAAACAGGCAAACTTTTAAGAAACACGCTTTAGTAGAATGCGACAGACAGGCAAACTTTTAAGAAACACGCTTTAGTAGAATGCGACAGACAGGCAAACTTTTAAGAAACACGCTTTAGTAGAATGCGTCGGACAGGCAAACTTTTAAGAAACACGCTTTAGTAGAATGCGTCGGACAGGCAAACGTTTAAGAAACACGCTTTAGTAGAATGCGACAGACAGAGAAGATACCAGACAGTTGCGTATACAACAAAACAAAGTCAATAAAAACACAAATGATAAGCAAGCATGATGCTGTGAATAATTGTGATCGCCTTAGCCAGTCAGCGTGACAAACGAATACTAAGACAGAATAAATATAGAACTGATGACGTAGTGTAGATGTGACAGGATGTGTGTTGTGGGGACGGGACTGTGCTGGAGACCAACGTCAGGACTTGTACTTGATCTTGCTGCTCTGATCGCTTCTGCTCAGCGAATCACTAGAGCAGGAACGCCGATTTATCGGTCAGTCAAGACTTCCCCAGGGCAAAGTACACGACACAAATTGAGCATGAACATTGACGGGAATGGAAAGTACTTGAAAGTACTTGATGGCATTCAAATCAGACTGTTTCTTGTTTCTTAGGTGGGTTTAGCTACACAAGGATGCACACATTACAAGAGGTGGTTCCCCGGCCGACACTGTCGACAGCGGCGGAGCGTTAGGGACTTTTTTGAAGTAGAGTGGCTAGTTCCCCACCTAGCTGTCTGGTCCCCCCTTCCACCCTCGATCTCTAACACTAGGTCACATACTCATTTACAGATTGATAGAGGAGCTTGTCGAGACCAACAAAACATTTGTTGAATCATTTCTTCTTCTTCTTCGTCTTCTTCTTCTTTTCCTTTTTCTCTACTTCATATTCTCTTCTTGTTCTTCACTTCTTCTTCTTCTTTTTCTCCTCTACTTCATCTTCTCTTGTTCTTGTTCTTGTTATTGTTCTTGTTCTTGTTCTTCTTCTTCCTCTTCTTCTTCTTCTTCTCCTTCTTCTTCTTCTCTTCTTCTTCTTCTTCTTCTTCTTCTTCGTTCTCAATCTCCCTCTACCAAGAATTGAAAAGGACTTTGCAAGTAGCAGGATGTAGTTCATAGAACGGAATGCATTGTGTCGTAGTTTACAGCTTGACTGCGATATTTGTACATTTCGGTATGAAACATGTTACTGCAACATACATTTTTCAGTACCGGGTCAGCCTTCCCTCATCAACCCCTTCTCCTTAACCAATCTGCTCTGCTGCAGCCTGTTTTTCAGGATCACCGCGTGGAGGTAGAAGGTCTTAGCAGCTCTGGTCTCTGGGCCTGAGGCTAGTAGTCAGTTTTGGTTTGCTGACCGCTGCATCTCATGTGCTGCTCAGCATCTTGATCCCGTTGAAAAATGTAATCAGTTATGCTCTATCTAGAATAATCAATAGAGAGAGAGAGAGAGAGAGAGAGAGAGAGAGAGAGAATAGAGAGAGAGAAACTCCTATAGAAGAGCACCACATGACTGGAACAGAGGATACAGCTGTCTTATAGAAGAGCGCCGTGTGACTGGAACAGAGGATACAGCTGTCTTATAGAAGAGCGCCGCGTGACTAGAACAGAGGATACATCTGTCCTATAGACGTGCGCCGCAGAAGTGGAACAGAAGATCCTGTCGGTTAAACGACACAGCAAGGAACAAAGTCTATTCCTTATCGACGACAAGACTATAAGAAAATGAACACTGACAACGCGAACACCAAATCTAGTTTTCTTAGAGAAGCAAACAGTTCTGAACTGAACGAGTTTTGAATATCTCGACTCAACTGAAAGCAACAACGCATATTGTTTACGTGGTTGCCGTGTTGAAAGGATTTGTCAAATATAACAGCTGTTGTTAGGGGACGTCCGATTGCTCTATCATGTATCATATTCTGGACGGAGGATTCTTGCATCCCCCATTTTGCCAGTAGATAAGCATTCAGACAAGAATAGAATATGGCTGCCAACCTTCACAAACTGCACGGTGCCGCACTTACAAAGAACAAAACACACACAAACTTCATTCACACGAAAGGATGTGATAATCGTCAGCTGAACACCTTGTAACTCCGTGTGAACAAGATCAAGGTATCTGTTGGCTATATCCAATACGTCTTCGTGCAATTAAGCAGCTGTCTTTGTAAGTGGGTGGATAACACCAGGAGAGGGACTGGAAAAAGCCTCTCAGATTGCATCATTACGGTAAGAGATAGAGTACGCTGGAGATCTTATGCAGCCGACCTTCGATGCGGAGATGGCATTTGAACTGAACTGAACTTTGAATGTGTCCTCATCGGAAGCCCCCATTGGACTTGCATTATGCAATTCTGTAGCAGAATGGAACGCGTCAGCACACACGAGACACGTCGACGTGGCAGTAAATCAGGCATCTTGCATTGTAACAAAGTGCTAACACCAATGGGAAACGTTTATGCAATAACTGACTTCACACCTTCAGAAATCAGGAGATGTGTTGCGTCAGAAGTCGATAAGAAAAAGCAGTTATGTGATCAGATACCCCCTTTTAGGATATCATCCAGAGGAGGGACGACTCAAATCAAGGAAAATGTGTCACAGATTGTACAATTCACAAACCAGAAACCTGAGCAAAGCCACACCAAAAAATGGCGTCAAAGAGGGATGGACGAAGATCAAAGAACTTGTGACAGAACATAATATGTCATACAATGTGGGGACAGCCCTGAACGTAATGGTAACAATAAAGATACTGAGGACTTGCATCTTTCTGGTTGCAACGGACGGACTCAAGGCATAGCCACCCACAAAAACCATACTGAAGAATACTGACTTCTTCTAGCTAAAATGTTACAGGAAAATGCTAAAAATAATACGTACAGCGACAAATAAAACTCCAGGAGTACGATACAAAACAAAACTGGTTTGTAAACAATATCGATCCTGATCTTAATTTTGATGACCAGTTCCCCAGCGTAGATTCGGGTCTCAACTTCGTCTCAGCGGACCCTGCCTTGGGCCACGGAGGTCCAGTACGTGGTAGACACTCCTCTAGACGCATCTCGGATGTTGCAGTGTCAGGAGAGGGAGTCTGACCAACTTGATAGAATGACATGTCGCTCAGTTAGCTTTGACCGGATAGAATGACATGTCGCTCAGTCAGCTTTGATCGGATAGAATGACATGTCGCTCAGTTAGCTTTGACAGGTTAGAATGACATTTAGCTCAGTTAGCTTTGACCGGATAGAATGACATGTCACTCAGTTGGCATTGACAGGTTAGAATGACATGTCACTCAGTTAGCTTTGACAGGATAGAATGACATGTCACTTAGTTAGCTTTGACAGGTTAGAATGACATGTCGCTCAGTCAGCTTTGACAGGATAGAATGACATGTCACTCAGTCAGCTTTGACCGGATAGAATGACATGTCGCTCAGTTAGCACTGACCGGATAGAATGACATGTCACTCAGTTAGCACTGACCGGATAGAATGACATGTCACTCAGTTAGCACTGACCGGATAGAATGACATGTCACTCAGTTAGCACTGACCGGATAGAATGACATGTCACTCAGTTAGCACTGACCGGATAGAATGACATGTCACTCAGTTAGCACTGACCGGATAGAATGACATGTCACTCAGTTAGCACTGACCGGATAGAATGACATGTCACTCAGTTAGCTTTGACAGGTTAGAATGACATGTCACTCAGTTAGCACTGACCGGATAGAATGACATGTCACTCAGTTAGCACTGACCGGATAGAATGACATGTCACTCAGTTAGCTTTGACAGGATAGAATGACATGTCACTCAGTTAGCACTGACCGGATAGAATGACATGTCACTCAGTTAGCACTGACCGGATAGAATGACATGTCGCTCAGTTAGCTTTGACAGGATAGAATGACATGTCACTCAGTTAGCACTGACCGGATAGAATGACATGTCACTCAGTCAGCTTTGACTGGATTGAATGACATGTCGCTCAGTTAGCACTGACTGGATAGAATGACATGTCGCTCAGTTAGCACTGACCGGATAGAATGACATGTCACTCAGTTAGCACTGACTGGATAGAATGACATGTCGCTCAGTTAGCACTGACTGGATAGAATGACATGTCACTCAGTTAGCACTGACAGGATAGAATGACATGTCGCTCAGTTAGCACTGACAGGATAGAATGACATGTCACTCAGTTAGCACTGACAGGATAGAATGACATGTCGCTCAGTTAGCACTGACAGGATAGAATGACATGTCACTCAGTTAGCACTGACAGGATAGAATGACATGTCGCTCAGTTAGCACTGACAGGATAGAATGACATGTCACTCAGTTAGCACTGACTGGATAGAATGACATGTGTGAGACCGGGTGGTTTCGTTTGACTGAAGATTCACAAACTGGTATTAAAAAAACTAGGATGACTTTTGGCTCTACAAAAGTCAAGTATGATTGTTCGTTTACCAGAAAAACCAGTTGAATGGTCCACTAAAAGACTCACCAGAGTGGATCGCCCTTCTAACATGTAAATCTGCCACACGCTATTTTTTGTTCCTCATTATTGAAGAGCTATAATAACAATGGCTGATTGTATTTCCTCGGCTGCATCTCCCCATTTCTGTTCTGTTAAGATTTTCATGTATTAATTGTTGGTTTTAAAAATGTTATCAATTTCTAATTATTTTTCTCCATTTCTAATACATAATCTTTTTATATGTACTTCTTTGTACATTACTCTTATTCCGTCGTTACTCCTTATTTATCCTTAATACGTGTAAACTATTCTATCCGGCATTTGTTTCTATTTTCCCATAGCTAATTTCGAAAATCCAAAACAAACCGCGTCCGTTTCACCAATAGCCGTGTGTACAACCTCTAGTCCCAGCTACTTTAACTTAATGGACACACAATAAGAACTTTTATTAGCTCACAGACGTGGACTCCATTTGGCCTAGTCTCGATGAAGTCTTTCAATGTCGAAGGCAATGAGAAATCGATAAACGCCGATTGGAATTGATGGTGTGTGTTTTTCTAATGCCTCCAAGATGAAAAACACGACAGATTGTATGTATCAAGATGTTTTATCTTCAAGATCGTGAGAGTTGATAGAGCTAGCTTTTCTAGGCAAAATTTTCGGATTCAATCTCCGGTCTCTACACACTTTAGACTACCAAGCTGTAAATGAGTACTTGATTTACTCTAAGGACATATAAGTCAGCAAAAAAAGGGACCTGGTCAGCCCACTTACAAATGATTTCTGTAACACTTGATCCTAGCGGCAGTATCTGACATGGGACCACATGTCGCTTTCTTCTTGATAATGTGGAGGGTGACAGACAGGGCCGATTGTGGGGGGGGGGGGGTGACAGACAGGGCCGATTGTGGGTGGGGGGGGGGTGACAGACAGGGCCGATTGTGGGGGGGGGTGACAGACAGGGCCGATTGTGGGGGGGGTGACAGACAGGGCCGATTGTGGGGGGGGGGGGTGACAGACAGGGCCGATTGTGGGGGGGGGGGTGACAGACAGGGCCGATTGTTGGGGGGGGGGGGTGACAGACAGGGCCGATTAGGGGGGTGACAGACTGGGCCGATTGTGGGGGGGGGGGTGACAGACAGGGCCGATTGTGGAGGGTGACAGACAGGGCCGATTGTGGAGGGTGACAGACAGGGCCGATTGTGGAAGGTGACAGACAGGGCCGATTGGGGAGGGTGACAGACAGGGCCGATTGTGGAGGGTGACAGACAGGGCCGATTGTGGGGGGGGGTAACAGACAGGGCCGATTGTGGAGGGTGACAGACAGGGCCGATTGTGGGGGGGGGGGGGGTGACAGACAGGGCCGATTGTGGAGGGTGACAGACAGGGCCGATTGTGGTGGGTGACAGACAGGGCCGATTGTGGAAGGTGACAGACAGGGCCGATTGGGGAGGGTGACAGACAGGGCCGATTGTGGAGGTTGACAGACAGGGCCGATTGTGGGGGGGGGGGGGTGACAGACAGGGCCGATTGTGGAAGGTGACAGACAGGGCCGATTGTGGGGGGGTGACAGACAGGGCCGATTGTGGAGGGTGACAGACAGGGCCGATTGTGGAAGGTGACAGACAGGGCCGATTGGGGAGGGTGACAGACAGGGCCGATTGTGGAGGGTGACAGACAGGGCCGATTGTGGGGGGGGGGGGTGACAGACAGGGCCGATTGTGGAGGGTGACAGACAGGGCCGATTGTGGGAGATTGTACCCATTAGGTCGTTGCCTTGTTAAGTCAACATTAAATAACCCATATGGGGTTTAAGATGCACCACAGTGATAGCTGGCTGCGCGCATCAGTGTCAGCTAGTCAGAGCTGACAGCAGCCAGTGACTCATAGCTGGCAGACTGCATCAGGGTCAGCGAGCCAGAGTTGACCGATACCCTATTCAGCCTGAGCGGCGGCCCTGGAAACAGGCGACCCCAGTATTGCACAAAGATTTAAAAAAAAACAGCTCAAACCAGATGTGCCAGGCTGAAAGGCGCAGATATCGCAGCCTCGCTGTGAACTACGACCCAGCGTTTTGTTCAGGACGAACACCGAATAAACGGAAGGAGAAGGAGAAGATAACCCAAATATATTTCTTCTTCAAATCTGTTTAAATTATTGTGGTAGCTAATCATCAAATGTTACCGGGGCTTGAATGGGGAGAAACAAAATAGTAGCACTGTAACCGGCCCTGCAAGTGATAAGAGTCACTTACGGAGGACTGGGCATGGAACTGGCTACCGCATTCTGTAAGAAAGTATGTCACAAAAACTTGTTGGATCTGGACAGGTCAACATTTGATGAATTGGCGGGTATTTGTTGAAGAACTATGCTTCAGAGTAAGCTGAAATATTTTTCATTGATTGATTTTAATTGATTTTATTCTTCTTATTTCTCTTCCATTTCTTCCTCGGATTACTCGTATTTCTCATTGACATTTCATAATCTATACCATTTGTGTTTTGGGCTGTCTGACATCGTCGGTTTGCTGCTTTAGGTAATCTCATAGTCTTTTCGTTTTTCTAGAGATATATCGATACAGACTGGCCGCACATGGAAATACCCATGGATGAGTGAAGCCTGCTTTAATGTAGTAGTGACTCAAACACTAGACATATAACAAAGCAGCCAAGTCACGCGTATGGCTCCCAGAAAAAAAGGATGGTACCATTCCCTGGTAACAGCATCGACCGACTGGCCAAACTACGATGCTGCTCTCTTGCAAGGATCCCTTCTAGTCTCGACCGACTAGCCAAGCTCTACTGCTTCTCCTTTGCAACGATCCCTTCTAGTCTCGACCGACTAGCCAAACTCTACTGCTTCTCCTTTGCAACGATCCCTTCTAGTCTCGATCGACTAGCCAAACTCTATTGCTTCTCCTTTGCAAGGATCCCTTCTAGTCTCGATCGACTAGCCAAACTCTACTGCTTCTCCTTTGCAAGGATCCCTTCTAGTCTCGACCGACTAGCCAAACTCTACTGCTTCTCCTTTGCAAGGATCCCTTCTAGTCTCGACCGACTAGCCAAACTCTACTGCTTCTCCTTTGCAAGGATCCCTTCTATTCTCGACCGACTAGCCAAACTCTACTGCTTCTCCTTTGCAAGGATCCCTTCTATTCTCGACCGACTAGCCAAACTCTACTGCTTCTCCTTTGCAAGGATCCCTTCTAGTCTCGACCGACTAGCCAAACTCTACTGCTTCTCCTTTGCAATGATACATTTTAGTCTCAATCGATTGACCAAACTACTATGCTGCCCTCTTGCAAACATTCCTTCTAGTCTCGGCCGATTGACCAAACTACTATGCTGCCCTCTTGCAGGGTTCCCTTCTAGGAAAAGTTCGATAGTCCAGTAAAACAGCTTTCATAGGAGAGACAAACTGGCAACAATTGACTGCCTCCTTGTAGGTAGACTGATGACAGTCAAAGGCTGGTTACGCATGCCCAGAAATGTATGCTGAAATCGGATGCACTAAACTCCGGGCACAGTACCCAGTTGCAGCAGAACCTGCTTCACAACAACAGACACAGACAAGACATTGATTGTGGATGTCTGATTATGAACGAGGAACAAGTCCCTTTATAGAGATCTGATAACAATTGGTCATTGCTAGCGAACATGGCGAGAACATCAACCTTGTGCTGACATTTGTGATCACGTGCGGCTGTAAAGTCCAATCCCGGCACGAGAGGTTCTACGACATGTAGGTTGATCTAAAACTGGGTTGATCGAAAAGTGGGTTGATCTAAAACTGGGTTGATCGAAAAGTGGGTTGATCTAAAACTGGGTTGATCGAAAAGTGGGTTGATCTAAAACTGGGTTGATCGAAAAGTGGGTTGATCTAAAACTGGGTTGATCGAAAAGTGGGTGTAGGCAGTTGGTTGCCCTTTCTGTTTGTTTTAAAAAGTGGACTTTCTCTGTGCCTCAACGATGATGTTCCATTCAGGATGTTAGGATGTGACCATCTTTTGTGATGGTAGGGCACCAGGTCAAGCGGATCTGTGGTAGAAAGAGGATTGGCTTACAAACATGAGGGAAACATTCAACCCAGCTATGTCAGAACAGACTAACCCTGTCAGGTCAGAACAGACTAACCCTGTCAGATCTAAACAAGCCAACCCGTTTAGATCAGATTAAACCAACCAGATTATGGTGAATGGAACCAACAGTGTTAGGTCAGAATAAACCAACCCGGTTAGGTCAGAATAAACCAACCCGGTTAGGTCAGAATAAACCAACCCGGTTAGGTCAGAATAAACCAACCCGGTTAGGTCAGAATAAACCAACCCGGTTAGATCAGAATAAACCAACTCGGTTAGGTGGCATGAAGCCAACTCGGTTAGGTGGGGGTGAAGCCAACCCAGTAAGGTGAGAACAAACCAACCCGAATATATGGGTTGACTTATCCTGCTGTTCTAGTTCCCAACCAGGACACTCCATTTTTCTAACCGTTTCCTGAAGATATGTAGAGCAGTGGTTCAAGCAGTTTTAACTACAACTTATCTGGCCAAGAGGACGCTGGTTCAAAACTTTCGTAAAGCATAAGTAGTTTTTTTGTAAGAGCAAAATATATACGTAACCTGCATACTGTTCGGCGACTGACGGACATGCGGTCTTTATTCCTCAGTCTTATAGAACCTCCAGTTGAATACGTGCAATTGGAACAAAACAGTCAAGCTAGCTCTTGTTTGAAGACGGGTTTTCCTCAAATTACAACTTTGTATTCTTCTGGTCAGTTAAAGCCGACCATTCGTTCTTGTGGGGCCTTTCTTGCTATTGCACACATTGTGTGCATGGTTCATATTGACTTGTAGTAGTGTTTTTGTTCAAGACTGTATTGGCGTGCACTTGTATAATAGGATAGCCAGGCTATAAAATACCAGCTATGTTACCTTTCGTTGCCCGAGATAGTTATTAAGTCAGTCAACCAATTCCCCTGCACACCTTTTCTCACCCTCATACCGGTCCACATCAAACTCTTTCCCATCAACCACCTATCCTCCCGCCCATCTCTTCGGCCTGGAAACCCGCCTTCATCTATCTCTGTCCACAGTCAGCCTTACTGCTCACCTATTTCCTCACTCGTTGGTTCAGATCGCCGAATCGGTTATTTAAGAAGCAAACAGCTCAACACGTCAGTATTGGCCAGTAAAAAATAAAAATAGTGCAATCATATAATCACAGGCACATAACTCGTTAAGGGACAAAGTCACTGGAAATAAGTTACGTTGATCTAGAAATCGGGAATATAATGTTCAGTGCAAATGCCAGCTCTATATGTCGTTCTGTTCGCGAGTTATGGCGTCTTCAGACAAATATGTATACAAATATACAAACTTTCACAAATATAGTATAGACACAAAATAATACACTGTCAGGGTTGTACTCAGAAGCCCAGAGGTAAGACATCTACCCATTCTGTGGCCCATAAGCCCAGAAGCTAGAGCTCTACCTGTTGTGTGGTTCAGAAACGAGGTGGGAATCACAAAAAAGGACAATTATAACAAACCAAATTGTCCTGATTTATGATTTTAACCTCGTGACTGAGCCACATAACGGGCAGAGCTCTTGCCACTCGGCTTCTGGCCACATAGCGGGTAATGCTTTCTCCTCTTGTCTTCTGGGCCACATAGCGGGTAATGCTCTCACCTCTTGTCTTCTGGGCCACATAGCGGGTAATGCTCTCTCCTCTTGTCTTCTAGGCCACATAGCGGGTAATGCTCTCACCTCTTGTCTTCTGGGCCACATAGCGGGTAATGCTCTCACCTCTTGTCTTCTGGGCCACCTAGCGGGTAATGCTCTCTCCTCTTGTCTTCTGGGCCACATAGCGGGTAATGCTCTCACCTCTTGTCTTCTGGGCCACATAGCGGGTAATGCTCTCACCTCTTGTCTTCTGGGCCACATAGCGGGTAATGCTCTCACCTCTTGTCTTCTGGCCACATAGCGGGTAATGCTCTCTCCTCTTGTCTTCTGGCCACATAGCGGGTAATGCTCTCACCTCTTGTCTTCTGGGCCACATAGCGGGTAATGCTCTCTCCTCTTGTCTTCTGGGCCACATAGCGGGTAATGCTCTCACCTTTTGTCTTCTGGCCACATAGCGGGTAATGCTCTCACCTCTTGTCTTCTGGCCACATAGCGGGTAATGCTCTCTCCTCTTGTCTTCTGGCCACATAGCGGGTAATGCTCTCACCTCTTGTCTTCTGGCCACATAGCGGGTAATGCTCTCTCCTCTTGTCTTCTGGGCCACATAGCGGGTAATGCTCTCACCTCTTGTCTTCTGGCCACATAGCGGGTAATGCTCTCACCTCTTGTCTTCTGGCCACATAGCGGGTAATGCTCTCTCCTCTTGTCTTCTGGGCCACATAGCGGGTAATGCTCTCACCTCTTGTCTTCTGGCCACATAGCGGGTAATGCTCTCACCTCTTGTCTTCTGGCCACATAGCGGGTAATGCTCTCTCCTCTTGTCTTCTGGGCCACCTAGCGGGTAATGCTCTCACCTCTTGTCTTCTGGGCCACCTAGCGGGTAATGCTCTCACCTCTTGTCTTCTGGGCCACATAGCGGGTAATGCTCTCACCTCTTGTCTTCTGGCCACCTAGCGGGTAATGCTCTCACCTCTTGTCTTCTGGGCCACATAGCGGGTAATGCTCTCGCCTATTGTCTTCTGGGCCACATAGCGGGTAATGCTCTCGCCTATTGTCTTCTGGGCCACATAGCGGGTAATGCTCTCACCTCTTGTCTTCTGGCCACATAGCGGGTAATGCTCTTACCTCTTGTCTTCTGGCCACATAGCGGGTAATGCTCTCACCTCTTGTCTGCTGGCCACATAGCGGGTAAAGCTCTCACCTCTTGTCTTCTGGGCCACATAGCGGGTAAAGCTCTCACCTCTTGTCTTCTGGGCCACATAGCGGGTAATGCTCTCACCTCTTGTCTTCTGGGCCACATAGCGGGTAATGCTCTCGCCTATTGTCTTCTGGGTCACATAGCGGGTAATGCTCTCACCTCTTGTCTTCTGGGCCATATAGCGGGTAATGCTCTCGTCTCTTGTCTTCTGGGCCACATAAAAGTTAGAGCTCCTGCCTCTCGTAGCAGTTTACCGAGTTATGCCAGCTGTCTCGACCTTCAGTCTACCAAGCCGTACATGTGTTGGAGAAGGCCGGGTGATTAGAACGGCAATTAATCAACCCGTATCAGCAAAAGCCTGAGATTGTACAGCAAATTCTTTAACACTTTACCCTTGACGGCAGTGTGTGGTCGGATTACCGCCATCTATAAAGTTCTGTAACCTCATACGTGAGCGAAATAAGTTTTTTTATGGAATGTTTACATGTAGCAGATTGAGATTTGTAGAAAATTTTTATTTTGTATAAACGTATTTATTTACAAGTTTGACCTGGCACATCATGTGTGCCTCAAGGTAGGCATTCTGTACAGGTAGTCATTCTGTACAGGTAGACATTCTGCATACCAATACTTGATCTAGGGACGTGAAACTGTCACGTGCGACCATCGACCGTCACAAACAGGACACAAAATCAATATAGCCACGGGTATTAGCCACAGAAACCATCTGCCAGTTGATCTCTAACCTATATCATACAAGGGATGCCGACAAGACATACACACATCTGTACGAATACACAGTTAAAATAAAGTTCGCTTGTGTGTTTGTCGCCTTTTAATGTGAACTCCCCCCGGCTTGTTGTTTCAGCGGGAAAACTCGTGCTGTTAAATTGATTGTTGCTCGGTGATTGACCAACTTCGAGTGCACACGTGTTCAGCAAATCATGTGAAAATCCTATTGTTATTTTTGGCATCACAAAAGACGTGGAGGTACATTAATGTGTGCAAGCCTTGAAGGTCATCGTGTCGTGGGCTGTTTCAGAGCCAGGAACGGGACTATGGTATTCAGACACAGATTCCACGCACGTGACCTTCTTATACTTGAAGTGAAGGCTTCGGACAGCAGTGGTGAGTTCTTATTTTGTACCTCACAGTCGCTATCGCTTTAAGTTTTTACTCACCATCTTATCTTGTTTCTCTATCGTTCCAATCGGAGTATGTAGCCACCTCTGATGTTAGCTTCCATCCAGGAAACTGTGTCAAAATATGAATGAGTTCTTATAGTTGTGGTAAGTGCAGCAGTTATTATTACATGAAGTGGTTACCATCCCCATCTGAAACCTCCATAATTCGCCTTCTACGATAAATTCCAGTAGATGCGATTAGTAAAATCAGAGTCGGGTGAAACATACTAACCATGACCCCGTCTCCTGCCAGTGTCAGGTGAAACATACTGGCCAAGACCCGGTCTCCCGCAATTCAGGTGAAACATACTGACCAAGATCCCGTCTCCCTCCAGTGTCACTTGAAACTTACCGACAAAGGGCTGTCTCCCGCCAGTGTCAGGTAAAACATACTAAGTAACACCCGTCTCCTGCCAGTCAGGTGAAACATACTGACAAAGGGCTATCTCCCGCCAGTGTCAGGTGAAACATACTAAGTACACCCGTCTCCTGCCAGTCAAGTGAAACATACTGACAAAGAACCCGTCTCCTGCCAGTCAAGTGAAACATACTGACAAACAACCCGTCTCCTGCCAGTCAAGTGAAACATACTGACAAAGAACCCGTCTCCTGCCAGTCAAGTGAAACATACTAACAAAGAACCCGTCTCCTGCCATTCAAGTGAAACATACTGACAAAGAACCCGTCTCCTGCCAGTCAAGTGAAACATACTGACAAACAACCCGTCTCCTGCCAGTCAAGTGAAACATACTGACAAAGAACCCGTCTCCTGCCAGTCAAGTGAAACATACTGACAAGGAACCCGTCTCCTGCCAGTCAGGTGAAACATACTGACAAGGAACCCGTCTCTCGCAAGTCAGGTGAAACATACTGACAAAGAACCCGTCTCTCGCAAGTCAGGTGAAACATACTGACAAAGAACCCGCCTCTCGCAAGTCAGGTGAAACATACTGACAAAGAACCCATCTCTCGCAAGTCAGGTGAAACATACTGACAAAGAACCCGTCTCTCGCAAGTCAGGTGAAACATACTGACAAAGAACCCGTCTCTCGCAAGTCAGGTGAAACATACTGACAAAGAAACCGTCTCTCGCAAGTCAGGTGAAACATACTGACAAAGAACCCGTCTCTCGCAAGTCAGGTGAAACATACTGACAAAGAACCCGTCTCCTGCCAGTCAAGTGAAACATACTGACAAACAACCCGTCTCCTGCCAGTCAAGTGAAACATACTGACAAAGAACCCGTCTCCTGCCAGTCAAGTGAAACATACTGACAAGGAACCCGTCTCCTGCCAGTCAGGTGAAACATACTGACAAGGAACCCGTCTCTCGCAAGTCAGGTGAAACATACTGACAAAGAACCCGTCTCTCGCAAGTCAGGTGAAACATACTGACAAAGAACCCGCCTCTCGCAAGTCAGGTGAAACATACTGACAAAGAACCCATCTCTCGCAAGTCAGGTGAAACATACTGACAAAGAACCCGTCTCTCGCAAGTCAGGTGAAACATACTGACAAAGAACCCGTCTCTCGCAAGTCAGGTGAAACATACTGACAAAGAAACCGTCTCTCGCAAGTCAGGTGAAACATACTGACAAAGAACCCGTCTCTCGCAAGTCAGGTGAAACATACTGACAAAGAACCCGTCTCTCGCAAGTCAGGTGAAACATACTGACAAAGAACCCATCTCTCGCAAGTCAGGTGAAACATACTGACAAAGAACCCGTCTCTCGCAAGTCAGGTGAAACATACTGACAAAGAACCCGTCTCTCGCAAGTCAGGTGAAACATACTGACAAAGAACCCGTCTCTCGCAAGTCAGGTGAAACATACTGACCAAGATCCATCTCCCCCTCGTCACTAACGAAATGTCGACAAGAGCTCAACAACTTGCAGTCAGCAACAACAACACACCTGTATAGTAGAGGGGTTTAATTCCTCAAATAGATGACAGATCATATCTCACAAGTTCCAACTGTTCCCCATCACAACACACGAATATCCTTTATTTTGTTCGACAAAGCGAATGTTGCTGTCTTTGTTCAAGTGTTGCTAGTTGTACAACAATTTCCTTTGGGAATGCCTAGTTGGATGTCAACGTTTATAAAGTTTCCCATTTCCTACTGGGCGTTCTTTCCTTTAATTCTTGATTTGTTTGGATGCTATCCCTTTGTTTCCCGTTTCGCTGTGATTGTTTCAGAATGCATCAATGCCCGACTATATGCAGGAGTTATTACTCGGATACAAGCAGAGACCGGTTCAAATTGTGACATATTGTTTTTAAGCGAATTGCATTAAACAAGAGGAAACACATGGTCTAGGTTTGTCTTTCTAATATTGAGTTGGAGGTAGCTGAGTGCCTTTGAATGTCGGTCTCGTAGTCAGAAGACGCGTGTTCGAATCCAGATTTTAAAATGTTGTTCTTTCCATATTTTGGCATTGTCGGGTTGGTGAGTCTGTGGATTTACTTCCCGAAGGTACCGAAGTTACGATGGGTTTGCTGTGCCCATTCGCCGCCACCAATTGTCTTCTGGGTAGACCGAGTTCTCCTAGGCTCTAGACCTGTGACCGCCACCAATTGTCTTCTGGGTAGGCCGAGTTCTCCTAGGCTCTAGACCTGTGACCGCCACCAATTGTCTTCTGGGTAGGTCGAGTTCTCCTAGGCTCTAGACCTGTGACCGCCACCAATTGTCTACTGGTTAGGCCGAGTTTTCCTAGGCTCTAGACCTGTGACCGCCATCAATTGTCTACTGGGTAGGCCGAGTTCTCCTAGACTCTAGACTAGTGACTAACAGTTCCAGACAATTGGATCGTCACGTCCTGGGCCACTGTGCTTTTACGATTGGCCTCGAGTGTCATGGTACGACAAATGCAGGTTCTCTTTTCCCAGGTCTGTTCACCAGGTCTGGTTCTTTCCTAACCAGAGAGTGTGCCTGCGCATTGTTCAACAGAAAACCCATTTGTACAGATGGGTTTCTGGTAAGGGTTTAAGAATAAAATCTTCATTGTATAGTACCTCATCTACTAAGTTATACTGTAGCATAGTATTAGGTCTGATAGGTCATGGGAAAGGCTATCAGAGCTGACTCATAGGTCATGGGACACGCCGTCAGAGCTGACTCATAGGTCATGGGACAGGTCATCAGAGCTGACTCATAGGTCATGGAACAGGCCGTCATAGCTGACACATGCTGTGAATACCGGTAAGACAGGCATGTTTGTTTCAAGGTTAAACTAAACACTTTGGCTGTACACTTCGCGGTCAATTCCAGGGCAAGAGGCTTTACTTTCCTTATTTTATAATGTAACCTTTGTATTTATACAATGAGAAGAGGCACCGTGACGACTTTATATAAGTAGAAATGTGAATATTTATTTTGTATATATATAAGAGAATAGCACCACTGCCTCACAGAGAGAATGTCGTAAGAGGCGACTAACTGTGTGACATGGCATACCCCCAACTATGGTAATGTGGTTTGTTTAGAGCAACATAGATGGCGCCTTACAGGCTGCGGGTTTATTGTACTCTAATGTTTGTGTCTATTAAGATAGACTCGCACATCGGTTAACCACCCTCCGTAAGCGCGTGTCCCGACGCATGGAGTATTACGCTGCTCGAGCCTAGCTCGCTAAGCAGGAAATCCATCTCCTGGCTACATCCAGCTCATACCAGAGCTGGGACCTGCACAGGGGCATCTGACCTTGTAGAAGGTCAGGTTGACTAAGAACTAATGTGGCAGTTCCAGTTGGAGCATGGACGTTAAGGGCAGGGGTAATGGGGTTGGTGACTCTGGAAACAAAGGTTACCTGAATGTGTGCCAAGGTCAATCACCATCTCGACACGAAGTCGATAAAGAAAACGACGGGTTAGGGGAAGAATATGTTTGGTACAGGTGGGGGTTAGGAGCTGACCACTCTGGAGTTCCGATTTAGGTAGTGGGGGGTTGGTTTCAGTCAGATGTCGCCACGTTCTGCTGCTGTGACATTTAGAGTGACAGGAATTTTGAGTGATTCGCCCAATAACAAATAGTTGGAGGTAGATTCAAACTAGGGAGATGGCTAAGTCAGACAACCAACAGAAGACCATTGCACAGCCATGAAGTTGTTTGAGACTATATAGTACTTGACAAAGATGAACTCGTCAGACTGGCCGGAAGAGAGAGAAAGAGAGGGTGAGTTGCATGGACTAGTTATCAGGCTTATTAGGAGTTTGTGAGTGATAGAATGTGTTGAAGAGTGACTGAACCAGCATACGTCTTCGAGTCTTGGCCAGTCGCTCAATAAGTGTGTGTGTTGGACACCCTGTGACTAGAAGAGATCTGGTTGTCTGTAATATTGTGCAGGACACCGAATGAACGATATGAGTTCTGAAGTATGTGAATGCACAGATCGACTGAGTGTGTGACCAAAAATGAATACGTGATTCCGACTAGAAGGACGTGATCAAAGTATTTGTAAATGCACAGATCACCAGATGGTAATTGATCTGATAGTAAATGTGAATGGGAAGTATTTGTGAATGTACAGATCACCTGTCTGAAGGGAGCTGAGTGTGAGTGGGTGCACAGAACGGCAGAGTACAGAATACGATCGTGAAGACGAGTTTGTGAGAGTGTGTTGAGTGTGCAGATAAGGGGAGGGGAGTGTAGTAGCAAGCATGTTTGGTTAAGTAGTTTGGAAGAGTTAAGAAAAGCTAATGATTAAAACTTCCGCTGTAGTTCTATATTATAATTATTTAGTTCAGATCTATTTTGTTCTTTATACAAATTCTATTTTGTGTGTTGATTGTTGTTATTAAATATGACACCGGTTGTTGGAGAGTGTTTGCTGTGTGTGGTCGTGTCGTGATGTTGATGCGTGTTGCAACATTTTAGATAGTAACTACTCAGTCAAACCTGAACTCTGCCACACTAAGACTAAGTAGAAATGTGAATATTTATGCTTTATAGATAGTAGACAAGGGACATGTAAGTAGTTATATCTTATAGATAGTAGACCAGGGACATGTAAGTAGTTATATCTTATAGATAGCATGACTGCTTCCTGTCCTGCTCAATCGAGCAGAAAAGCCTGCAGAACTGGGCCGGAAGCATTTACGCTACCTGAGTTGCCAAGATAAATTTTTCCAAGCCAATGCCTCTATATTTGAAGTAGGTTTCAACATGCAAGAGCTCAAACAAGCCTTGAAGAAACTCATGCCTAGAAGGGCATCAGGACTGGGCAATATTCATAATGAAGTACTTCTTCACCTGGAGTCTCGAAGTAAAATTTGCTGTTAATATATTGATTAACCTGACAGGAAGTTTTGGAAAGCGTCCCAAAGCAAGGAGAAATGGCAAACGTCTCAAAGCATGGGGAAATGGCAACCGTTCCAAAGCAAGGAGAAACGGCAAACGTCCCAAAGCAAGGAGAAATAAAAAGCTTACAAGCATAAATTGACCATCTTCTTAACCTACAACAGGCTTCCGATCATGTTTGGAGGAAAGGTCTTCTGACAAAGTTGTTTAACACGTGAAATGAGGAAATACGAGATATAATTACAATAGCAATCGGTTTTTTGAAGACCTCTTGGCAACTGTCAAAAGAAGGAAACTCGCTTGGTATGTTCACATATCGAGATGCTCCACGGAAAGGTGCAAGGAAGACGAAGAGGTCGTCCCAAAAAGAGGTGGGAGGACAACATAAAAGAATGGACCAATCTCCGACCGGAAGAGGTACAGGCAGCGGCCACTGGCAGAGAAGGGTAGCGTGCTGTTGTGAGGATGTCTTCATGTGTGCCCCAACGACCTCACCGGTTACGGGATGCCCTAACCTCATTGCAACCTCCAGAACTGGATAAAGTACGTCCTGACTGAGCAAGCGATTCAGAGGAAGGTGACGGATGCGATCTCCTCTTAAGAAGAATGAGAAGAACAATTACGTCAAGGTTCATCTTTAAGTTGTTCTCTTTTCCTGATGTAGAACAATGATATAGATCAAAGCCGAGATAACTTGGTAGTCTAATGACCTGGCACTATGACTTAGCCATGAAGACATTGATAGTTTGGCACGAAGACAAAATGGAGACCTGATGAGACTAAAGTAAAACATGGAAACTAAACATCTTTTAACCAGATAATGTTTACCATCTTCAACAAGAGCCATAAAATTGTCAAACAAAATATCATTTTGAGATTGGAAGTACATCAACAGACCACATATCTTGGAGTTACGCTTGATCACAACTCAACCATCACATCCAGCAAAATAAAGAGATGAGACGTTCGTAGCTTTGACAAGATTTGCTGGTAGATCATGAGGTCTTGACTATGATACGAGCGTACTTTGAGAGACGTATATCTTTGACACGATTTGCTGGTAGATCATGAGGACTTGACTATGATACGAGAGTACTTTGAGAGACGTATATCTTTGACAAGATTTGCTGGTAGATCATGAGGACTTGACTATGATACGAGAGTACTTTGAGAGACGTATATCTTTGACAAGATTTGCTGGTAGATCATGAGGACTTGACTATGATACGAGAGTACTTTGAGAGACGTATATCTTTGACAGGATTTGCTGGTAGATCATGAGGACTTGACTATGATACGAGAGTACTTTGAGAGACGTATATCTTTGACAAGATTTGCTGGTAGATCATGAGGACTTGACTATGATACGAGCGTACTTTGAGAGACGTATATCTTTGACAAGATTTGCTGGTAGATCATGAGGACTTGACTATGATACGAGCGTACTTTGAGAGACGTATATCTTTGACACGATTTGCTGGTAGATCATGAGGACTTGACTATGATACGAGCGTACTTTGAGAGACGTATATCTTTGACAAGATTTGCTGGTAGATCATGAGGACTTGACTATGATACGAGCGTACTTTGAGAGACGTATATCTTTGACAAGATTTGCTGGTAGATCATGAGGACTTGACTATGATACGAGCGTACTTTGAGAGACGTATATCTTTGACGTGTGCACCCAGTAATAAAATATAATAGTGTTCTCGTCACATCTGCTCCAAATCTTACTTGGAATTTATGGACAGAGGCAAAATAGTGTTCTACGCTTCATTAGTGGAGCAATGAGGTCAACACCAACGACAGCTTGCGACATCCACCCACAGGTAACCAACATCTTTCTAAAGTTTGGGAAACCCTTGAGATCCGGAGGGATAAAGCTGTTGTGGATGGATTATAAACGAAGTAACTGAATGAAACGGGATCATCCCAACAGACCATCTGAAAACTGGCAGACAAACAGCAGAACTAAACAAAATACTGTACTCCACTATGTTAGTGAAATATGTTAGTGAAATATGTTAGTGAAATATGTTAGTGAAATATGTTAGTGAAATATGTTAGTGAAATATGTCAATGAAATATGTTAGTGAAATATGTTAGTGAAATCACAGATAGACACCGCCTTCTAGAGAGAATAACAAAGTTACAGAGAGCAGTAAAATACGTATCTCCACAGACATTCCTTAAAACACCAGAAATACAGACAACATTGTTAGATAATACAACCAAAAGTTCAGATCCAAGTACTCTAATGCGAGCAGCTAAAAGAACTATTGATGCATATGCCGATGAATGGATACATGTATATACTGATGGATCTGCGTTTAAGACTCCCACCAAAGCAGGTTATGACGTTTATATTGAATACCCAGACAGATCCTCTGATGAACTGTCTGACGCTGCTGAGAGATGATGCTCCAGCGGTGACGCTGACATAACTGCAATTGAAACCGCATTGTACCATCTGAGGATAGTTTTCGATCCATGTTCATCAAAGGCCCAAAACATTGCTATTTTTACAGACGATGTTCGTCCTTCAAGCATTAGAAAATGCTATACATTGTAGACATGACCTTATACAAATATCTCTAGACATAGTCCACATTATTACCTCCCATATCCCTGGACACTCAAACACACCTGGCAATGACAAGGCAGACAAAGTAGCAAAGAATGGGTCAATATAAGAACAGCCACATAGAGCAACAACTTTACAAACAACCTAACAGCTCATAAGAACATCAAAGAAACTTGGCTGAACAGATGGACCATGGGAAACTCGAGGAGGGAAGTCTATAAACATAGCAAGACTCAAATCCAACTGACATTATAAATCAACTGACAAGGAAGGTTCAGAGCAACATTTTCCGGTTGAGAACCCAAAACATCCCACTCAACAAGCACCTGAACATAATCCAACCACAACAACCTCCCGGGTGTCAGCTGCGTACACACCCATACGAACAGTTCCTCATCATCTTTATGAGTGCTCGGTGGTCAACCATGATAGAAACATGCTTCTTCCTCCGAGGCCACAACAATGGAATACTATGTAATGCAACAACAAGTTGCAAATACGTGCAGAGACATTACATGGCTTGGAGTCGAAGGGACAGAAAACCGGCTGCTGCTGGATCTGTAACAACAAACCAACAACAACAAAACAGCTCAAAATTGAATGGGGAATATTTTGTTGTTGTTGCAGATAGTAGAAATGAGCAATGTGAGTATTTATATTTTATAGATAGTAGAAATGGGAATTGTAAATATTAATATTTGACAGATAGTAGAAATGATAAATGGGAATATTTATATTTTATAGATAGCAACTATGAGAAATGGGAATATTTATATTTTCTTGATAGAAAAATATGGGTTAACTACCTCATCATTGAAACATCCACTGCAAATGTTTGGAAACAAGTTTTTTCCTTTAAATTGTTTAACTGTATTGGTTTTTCCTATGCTTGGCTTATAGCAGGATAACGAAAGATGAAAAATAATAAAGAGCAGACAGAAATGATGGAAGATCTTTGCCATTTACAGGAATTTCAACATCTGGCCTTGGAGAAACCATTTTCTCAAACATAAATCTTTATAACTACCATCACTCAGTGTTCACCAGATAGGCACGCAATCGCTCTCTTTACAATGGATTCGAAATGGATGCGCTGCTTATATTAGGGTGATGAGAGATGAAGATATTAGATCTCCCCACCCTCTCAGGGACAACTAATGCTGGAGACTTTCCTGAACAACAAATGAAGTAAAGCTCTCTAAGCAAGTTGCTACTAAAAAAATTCAAACAAATATTCGTTCAATTTTAATTAAAAAAGCATATTTGATTTGATGCACGTGGAATCCTCACACAGTAATCCATCGACAACCAGTGGTCCAAGTTCAAGGAAGGATTTGAAGAACAAGCGAAGACATTCGCTGAACGAGGAATAAACTGTTAAATGAATGACTCACCCAGAGGACATGGAACATGATGGACGTAACAATAGCAATCAGAAAATCAATTACTGAAGTATTGAGGGAAAAAAACAAAACAACATCACCTCGTATTATAATGGGAGCCGAGCAAGAACATGAAATGAAGAGCGAGTGACAGAGAGGTTAGATAAGGTTACCAATCGATACACAACCAGGGCAAGCCGGAAAACTAGGAGCCGGTTCTTCAATGTCATGAACATACAAGAATTGTTGTTGTTGTTGTTGTTGTTGTTTGAGAACCACTCGTTGTGAGTTAATTTGACGTTTCTTAAGGGAAGGGTTGCATTGGCTTTTCTTGCATCCCCAGGCGTGTATGAGGAAGGGGAACTGCTTTCTCCTAGCTGTAGTGTAATGCTAGACTCCCCAGTAAGCTCACCATTATGAGAATTACAGCGTTGATCCCCAACACATTGGCCTGTCTGACACAGCCTGTTTCCAGAACCGGAACGTTGGCGAGAGGAGGGTTCTTGTTCAGTATGTTTCACCTGACCCTGATGTTACTCTTCACCCCCACCTTAATCAGAAAGTTTCACCTGACCCTGATGTTACTCTTCACCCCCACCTTAATCAGAAAGTTTCACCTGACCCTGATGTTACTCTTCACCCCCACCTTAATCAGAAAGTTTTACCTGACCCTGATGTTACTCTTCACCCCCACCTTAATCAGAAAGTTTCACCTGACCCTGATGTTACTCTTCACCCCCACCTTAATCAGTATGTTTCACCTGACCCTGATGTTACTCTTCACCCCCACCTTAATCAGAAAGTTTCACCTGAACCTGATGTTACTCTTCACCCCCACCTTAATCAGTATGTTTCACCTGACCCTGATGTTACTCTTCACCCCCACCTTAATCAGAAAGTTTCACCTGACCCTGATGTTACTCTTCACCCCCACCTTAATCAGTATGTTTCACCTGACCCTGATGTTACTCTTCACCCCCACCTTAATCAGAAAGTTTCACCTGAACCTGATGTTACTCTTCACCCCCACCTTAATCAGTATGTTTCACCTGACCCTGATGTTACTCTTCACCCCCACCTTAATCAGAAAGTTTCACCTGACCCTGATGTTACTCTTCACCCCCACCTTAATCAGTATGTTTCACCTGACCCTGATGTTACTCTTCACCCCCACCTTAATCAGAAAGTTTCACCTGACCCTGATGTTACTCTTCACCCCCACCTTAATCAGTATGTTTCACCTGAACCTGATGTTACTCTTCACCCCCACCTTAATCAGAAAGTTTCACCTGAACCTGATGTTACTCTTCACCCCCCACCTTAATCAGAAAGTTTCACCTGAACCTGATGTTACTCTGTTAATGGAGGAAGGAAAGTTAGCCCGGCTATGCAACAGCTGGTGATGCGTGGATATTCTGGTCGTGAGTGAAACAAATCTATCACGCACAAAAAAAACAAAAAAAGACTAGATGGAAATATCATGGAATAGCATGCAGGTTTCCAACAAGAAATCACGTATGTATGAAATAATGAGCAAACTCTAGTCTCGCACAGTAATCGAATTGATAGCACCACACCCACCTACCCGTCCCACCTCCACTGAGAGAGAGAGAGAGAGAGAGAGAGAGAGAGAGAGAGAGAGAGAGAGAGAGAGAGAGAGAGAGAGAAGAGAGGGAATATCAGTTTTCTGGCTGTTGAAAAAACATACATTTATAGTGTAGATCGTTGAGTGATATGTACTATTATGAGTCGATGTAGACATTCATGATTGTTATAAATAATTACAAGACAATCAACTACGAGGACAATCTACTGCTCCCACCAATCAATCCCCATGGTCCTTGGCTGAATGGTACACCGGACCATAGTGCCAGCAAATATACGTGCAGTGGACATTTGTTAAGTAACTAATGCAGTGGACATTTGATAAATAACAATTACAGTGGACATTTGTTAAGTAACTAGTGCAGTGGACATTTGATAAGTAACAAGTACAGTGGGCATTTGTTAAGTAACTATTGCAGTGGACATTTGATAAGTAACAATTACAATGGGCATTTGATAAGTAACTATTAACGTGGACTTTTGATAAGTAACTATTGCAGTGGATATTTGATAAGTAACTATTACAGTGGACATTTGTTAAGTAACTATGACAGGGGACAGGAGACTATGACAGGGGAAATGTCTCTTACCTTGGTCGTACAGAGGGACTGACACGTCTATTGCCTTGGTGGTATAGAGGGACTTACATGTCTCTTACCTTGGGGTTACAGAGGGACTGACATGTCTCTTACTTTGGGGTTACAGAGGGACTGACATGTCTCTTACTTTGGGAGTACAGAGGGACTGACATGTCTCTTACTTTGGGAGTACAATCTGAGGGACTGACATGTATCTTACTTTGGGGATACACTCTGAGGGACTGACATGTCTCTTACTTTGGGAGTACAATCTGAGGGACTGACATGTCTCTTACTTTGGGGATACACTCTGAGGGACTGACATGTCTCTTACCTTTGTGGTAAATTCTTCTGTGTTCGTTCTCAATCTCCCGATAACAAGCCCTGAAGTAACTATAACAGGGGACATTTGGTAAGAAACTATTACAGGGGACATTTGGTAAGAAACTATTACAGTGGACATTTGGTAAGAAACTATTACAGGGGACATTTGTTAAGTAACTGGTAGATCGTAGTTTTCCCCACATTCTGAGCGTGCTGAAGGTGGACTGGGGTCTTGCAGGCGGCTGTGCTATCCTGTAACTTAACTTTACTTAACTTAACGTCGTTATACTGTTTTAGATGACCATGCAGAGTCTGTATACAGCCAGTTTCATTTACATCACCTTGCTCTAAAAGCTATGCTCATCCAATTTATTCTTAAATGCATTAACTGTCCCTTCCTCCACAATCTCTCGTGGCAATGCATTCCAAGCATTCGCCACTCTCTGGCTAAAAACATATTTCCTAATATCTAATCTGGACCTTTCTTTAGTTAATTTGTAATTATGTCCTTTTGTTCTTGTGGGTGGCTGTATTAAAAAACAAACTGTTACAGTCTAATTTATCAATTCCTCTGAACATCTTATAAACCCGTATTAAGTCACCACGATTTCTTCTCCCTTCTAGACACTGTAGGCCGATTTTTCTGAGTCTTTCCTCATAACTGTAATTCTGGAATCCCACTATCAGCTTTGTCGTTCTTGTTTTGTTTTCTTTCCAGCATGTTTATATCCCCTCTATGATAATGACTCCACACCTGTACACAGCACTCCAATCTAGGTCTAACTAATGCTTTATACAGTTTGACTATCACTTCCTTGCTCCTATGTTTAATATTTCTTTTTATCATACCTAACATTGCATTTGCCTTTTTCACTGCTACCTTAACTTGCTCACTCACCTTACCTGTATGATTTATTATAACGCCTAGGTCCCTTTCCTTATCTATCTTTCTAATATTGGTTTCTCCCCTCTGCTCTGCTTCATCTGCGTGTCGCTCACTACTACGGGGATCACGTCTATCTCCCATCTCGTTAGTTTGCTGTCTCAAGACAGATCTACCTGGAAGTTGGGATGACGGTCTTGACCAGCGTGTTGTGCCTGACCCTGACTAGCATGTCTCATCAGCGTGTTGTGCCTGACCCTGACTAGCATGTCTCATCAGCGTGTTGTGCCTGACCCTGACTAACATGTCTCATCAGCGTGTTGTGCCTGACCCTGACTAACATGTCTCATCAGCGTGTTGTGCCTGACCCTGACTAGCATGTCTCATCAGCGTGATGTGCCTGACCCTGACTAACATGTCTCATCAGCGTGTTGTGCCTGACCCTGACTAACATGTCTCATCAGCGTGTTGTGCCTGACCCTGACTAACATGTCTTATCAGCGTGTTGTGCCTGACCCTGACTAGCATGTCCGAACAGCGTGTTGTGCCTGACCCTGACTAGCATGTCCGATCAGCGTGTTGTGCCTGACCGTGACTAGCATGTCCGATCAGCGTGTTGTGCCTGACCCTGACTAGCATGTCCGATCAGCGTGTTGTGCCTGACCCTGACTAGCATGTCTCATCAGCGTGTTGTGCCTGACCCTGACTAGCATGTCTCATCAGCGTGTTGTGCCTGACCCTGACTAGCATGTCCGATCAGCGTGTTGTGCCTGACCCTGACTAGCATGTCTCATCAGCGTGTTGTGCCTGACCCTGACTAGCATGTCTCATCAGCGTGTTGTACCTGACCCTGACTAACATGTCTCATCAGCGTGTTGTACCTGACCCTGACTAGCATGTCTCATCAGCGTGTTGGGCCTGACCCTGACTAGCATGTCTCATCAGCGTGTTGTGCCTGACCCTGACTAGCATGTCTGATCAGCGTGTTGTGCCTGACCCTGACTAGCACGTCTGATCAGCGTGTTGTGCCTGACCCTGACTAGCATGTCTCATCAGCGTGTTGTGCCTGACCCTGACTAACATGTCTGACCAGTATGATGTTTCTGACCCTGACTAACATGTCTGACCAGTATGATGTGCCTGACCCTGACTAAAATGTCTGACCAGTATGTTGTGCCTGACCCTGACTAACATGTCTCATCAGCGTGTTGGGCCTGACCCTGACTAACATGTCTGATCAGTATGTTGTGCCTGACCCTGACTAGCATGTCTGATCAGCATGTTGTGCCTGACCCTGACTAGCATGTCTGATCAGCATGTTGTGCCTGACCCTGACTAACATGTCCGATCAGCGTGTTGTGCCTGACCCTGACTAGCATGTCTCATCAGCGTGTTGTGCCTGACCCTGACTAACATGTCTGATCAGTATCTTGTGCCTGACCCTGACTAACATGTATGATCAGCGTGTTGTATCTGACCCTGACTAACATGTCTGATCAGTATGATGTTTCTGACCCTGACTAACATGTCTGACCAGTATGATGTTCCTGACCCTGACTAACATGTCTGATCAGTATGATGTTTCTGACCCTGACTAACATGTCTGACCAGTATGATGTGCCTGACCCTGACTAACATGTCTGATCAGTATGATGTTTCTGACCCTGACTAACATGTCTGACCAGTATGATGTTCCTGACCCTGACTAACATGTCTAACCAGTATGATGTTCCTGACCCTGACTAACATGTCTGATCAGTATGATGTTTCTGACCCTGACTAACATGTCTGACCAGTATGATGTTCCTGACCCTGACTAACATGTCTAACCAGTATGATGTTCCTGACCCTGACTAACATGTCTGATCAGTATGATGTTCCTGACCCTGACTAACATGTCTGATCAGTATGATGTTTCTGACCCTGACTAACATGTTTGACCAGTATGATGTTCCTGACCCTGACTAACATGTCTGATCAGTATGATGTTTCTGACCCTGACTAACATGTCTGACCAGTATGATGTTCCTGACCCCGACTAACATGTCTGATCAGTATGATGTTTCTGACCCTGACTAACATGTCTGACCAGTATGATGGGCCTGACCCTGACTAACATGTCTGATCAGTATGATGTTCCTGACCCTGACTAACATGTCTGATCAGTATGATGTTTCTGACCCTGACTAACATGTCTGACCAGTATGATGTTCCTGACCCTGACTAACATGTCTGATCAGTATGATGTTCCTGACCCTGACTAACATGTCTGACCAGTATGATGTTCCTGACCCTGACTAACATGTCTGATCAGTATGATGTTCCTGACCCTGACTAACATGTCTGATCAGTATGATGTTTCTGACCCTGACTAACATGTCTGACCAGTATGATGTTCCTGACCCTGACTAACATGTCTAACCAGTATGATGTTCCTGACCCTGACTAACATGTCTGATCAGTATGATGTTTCAGACCCTGACTAACATGTCTGACCAGTATGATGTTCCTGACCCTGACTAACATGTCTAACCAGTATGATGTTCCTGACCCTGACTAACATGTCTGATCAGTATGATGTTCCTGACCCTGACTAACATGTCTGATCAGTATGATGTTTCTGACCCTGACTAACATGTTTGACCAGTATGATGTTCCTGACCCTGACTAACATGTCTGATCAGTATGATGTTTCTGACCCTGACTAACATGTCTGACCAGTATGATGTTCCTGACCCCGACTAACATGTCTGATCAGTATGATGTTTCTGACCCTGACTAACATGTCTGACCAGTATGATGTTCCTGACCCTGACTAACATGTCTGACCAGTATGATGTTCCTGACCCTGACTAACATGTCTGATCAGTATGATGTTTCTGACCCTGACTAACATGTCTGACCAGTATGATGTTCCTGACCCTGACTAACATGTCTGATCAGTATGATGTTTCTGACCCTGACTAACATGTCTGACCAGTATGATGTTCCTGACCCTGACTAACATGTCTGATCAGTATGACGTTTCTGACCCTGACTAACATGTTTGACCAGTATGATGTTCCTGACCCTGACTAACATGTCTGATCAGTATGATGTTTCTGACCCTGACTAACATGTCTGACCAGTATGATGTTCCTGACCCTGACTAACATGTCTGATCAGTATGATGTTCCTGACCCTGACTAACATGTCTGACCAGTATGATGTTCCTGACCCTGACTAACATGTCTGACCAGTATGATGTTCCTGACCCTGACTAACATGTCTGATCAGTATGATGTTTCTGACCCTGACTAACATGTCTGACCAGTATGATGTGCCTGACCCTGACTAACATGTCTGATCAGTATGATGTTCCTGACCCTGACTAACATGTCTGATCAGTATGATGTTTCTGACCCTGACTAACATGTCTGACCAGTATGATGTTCCTGACCCTGACTAACATGTCTGACCAGTATGATGTTCCTGACCCTGACTAACATGTCTGATCAGTATGATGTTCCTGACCCTGACTAACATGTCTGACCAGTATGATGTTCCTGACCCTGACTAACATGTCTGACCAGTATGATGTGCCTGACCCTGACTACCATGTCTGACCAGTATGATGTGCCTGACCAGACAATGGTCTCTTCTCCCCACCCATGTGAACGTGAGTAGTGGACATCTACTGGTAGGGGACTGACGGGACGGGGTGACATCTGGGAGTGAGTTTGACACACTATGCAGAGGTCATGGGCCGTCTTCACAAGACAGTCCTTGTCGTAAAACCCACAGGACTGAGGAACAACATCATCAACATATAACAACCCACATACATCATTAGAGGAATCTATAAACGATGAGTATAGAGCTATGTACCAGACGGACTATAAACGTATGTACCAGACGGACTATAAACGTATGTACCAGACGGACTATAAACGTATGTACCAGACGGACTTTAAACGTATGTACCAGACGGACTATAAACGTATGTACCAGACGTACTATAAAGGTATGTACCCGACGTACTATAAACGTATGTACCAGACAGACTATAAACGTATGTACCAGATGGACTATACACGTATGTACCAGACGGACTATAAACGTATGTACCAGATGGACTATAAACGTATGTACCAGACGGACTATAAACGTATGTACCAGAATGGCTATAAACACATGTACCAGAAAGACTAGAAACGCATGTAGCAGACATACTATAAATACATGTACCAGAATGAATATAAATGCCTGTACCAGACAGACTATAAATGCCTGTACCAGAATGATCATCAATGCATGTACCAGAATGACCACCAACGCATATACCAGAATGACCACCCAGGCATGTACCAGAATGACCATCAATGCATGTTCCAGAATGACCACCAATGCATGTACCAGAATGACCACCAATGCCTGTACCAGAATGACCATCAATGCATGTACCAGAATGACCACCAAGGCCTGTACCAGAATGACCATCAGCTCATGTACCAGAATGACCACCAATGCCTGTACCAGAATGACCATCAATGCATGTACCAGAATGACCACCAATGCCTGTACCAGAATGACCATCAATGCCTGTACCAGAATGACCCTCAATGCCTGTACCAGAATGACCATCAATGCATGTACCAGAATGACCACCAATGCCTGTACCAGAATGACCATCAGCTCATGTACCAGAATGACCACCAATGCCTGTACCAGAATGAGCACCAATGCCTCTACCAGAATGACCATCAATACCTGTACCAGAATGACCATCAATGCCTCTACCAGAATGACCACCAAGGCCTGTACCAGAATGACCATCAGCTCATGTACCAGAATGACCACCAATGCCTGTACCAGAATGACCATCAATGCATGTACCAGAATGACCACCAATGCCTGTACCAGAATGACCATCAATGCCTGTACCAGAATGACCCTCAATGCCTGTACCAGAATGACCATCAATGCATGTACCAGAATGACCACCAATGCCTGTACCAGAATGACCATCAGCTCATGTACCAGAATGACCACCAATGCCTGTACCAGAATGAGCACCAATGCCTCTACCAGAATGACCATCAATGCCTGTACCAGAATGACCATCAATGCCTCTACCAGAATGACCACCAATGCCTGTACCAGAATGACCACCAATGCCTGACTGCTCCAAAGCGCGCTCACCAATAAACAGAACAAACACCAAGTCAGATAACTCCTGCCTGTAACGGTTTCTGTGACACCAGTTCCCGATAAAGTTATCTTTCGGCCAGATTTTCACAGCGCGGGCTACCTGATCGATTACTGGTAGTACCCGAGAGCCTGCGACTCGAATACAGTATCGAAGATCTCGTTTTGAAACTTTGACTGGTTTCATCCAACATCTGTACTTGTATCATATTGTGAAATTAATATGTGGGATGTGTTATCACTGCTACTATCACGCAACGTCAAGTCTGTGGGCTGTGATATCACTGCTACTATCACGCAACGTCAAGGCTGTGGGCTGTGGAATCACTGCTGTTAACTTGGTATGTCAAGTCTGTGGGCTGGTATATCACTGCTGCTTAATTGGTACGTCAAGTCTGTGGGCTGGTAGATTATTGCTGCTTACTTGGTACGTCAAGTCTATGGGCTGGTATATCACTGCTGCTTACTTGGTATGTCAAGTCTGTGGGCTGGTATATCACTGCTGCTTACTTGGTATGTCAAGTCTGTGGGCTGGTATATCACTGCTGCTTACTTGGTATGTCAAGTCTATGGGCTGGTATATCACTGCTGCTAAATTGGTACGTCAAGTCTGTGGGCTGGTAGATTATTGCTGCTTACTTGGTACGTCAAGTCTATGGGCTGGTATATCACTGCTGCTTACTTGGTATGTTAAGTCTGTGGGCTGGTATATCACTGCTGCTTACTTGGTATGTCAAGTCTGTGGGCTGGTATATCACTGCTGCTTACTTGGTATGTCAAGTCTGTGGGCTGGTATATCACTGCTGCTTACTTGGTATGTCAAGTCTATGGGCTGGTATATCACTGCTGCTAAATTGGTACGTCAAGTCTGTGGGCTGGTAGATTATTGCTGCTTACTTGGTACGTCAAGTCTATGGGCTGGTATATCACTGCTGCTTACTTGGTATGTCAAGTCTGTGGGCTGGTATATCACTGCTGCTTACTTGGTATGTCAAGTCTGTGGGCTGGTATATCCCTGCTGCTTACTTGGTATGTCAAGTCTGTGGGCTGGTATATCACTGCTGCTTACTTGGTACGTCAAGTCTGTGAGCTGATATATCAATGCTGCTTACTTGGTATGTCAAGTCTGTGAGCTGGTATATCACTGTTGCTTACTTGGTATGTCAAGTCTGTGAGCTGGTATATCACTGTTGCTTACTTGGTATGTCAAGTCTGTGAGCTGGTATATCACTGCTGCTTACTTGGTACGTCAAGTCTGTGAGCTGGTATATCACTGTTGCTTGCTTGGTATGTCAAGTCTGTGAGCTGGTATACCACTGCTGCTTACTTGGTATATCAAGTCTGTGGGCTGGTATATCACTGCTGCTTACTTGGTATGTCAAGTCTATGGGCTGGTATATCACTGCTGCTAAATTGGTACGTCAAGTCTGTGGGCTGGTAGATTATTGCTGCTTACTTGGTACGTCAAGTCTATGGGCTGGTATATCACTGCTGGATACTTGGTATGTCAAGTCTGTGGGCTGGTATATCACTGCTGCTTACTTGGTATGTCAAGTCTGTGGGCTGGTACATCACTGCTGCTTACTTGGTATGTCAAGTCTATGGGCTGGTATATCACTGCTGCTTACTTGGTACGTAAAGTCTGTGGGCTGGTATATCACTGCTGCTTACTTGGTACGTCAAGTCTTTGAGCTGGTATATCAATGCTGCTTACTTGGTATGTCAAGTCTGTGAGCTGGTATATCACTGTTGCTTACTTGGTATGTCAAGTCTGTGAGCTGGTGTATCACTGTTGCTTACTTGGTATGTCAAGTCTGTGAGCTGGTATATCACTGCTGCTTACTTGGTACGTCAAGTCTGTGAGCTGGTATATCACTGTTGCTTACTTGGTATGTCAAGTCTGTGAGCTGGTATACCACTGCTGCTTGCTTGGTATGTCAAGTCTGTGAGCTGGTATATCACTGCTGCTTACTTGGTACGTCAAGTTTGTTCGTTGTCGGTTTGCATTGTTAAAGTTAGACGGTTAACATATTGACTACGATATTAGTTATTGTGCGGCTATCATGGAAAGGGGGTGGGGTGGGGGGGAAGGGGCACTGTGATTTCAAACCTCAACATTGTACGGCTTTTTTGTGATCTGTGATATAAGTCTTTAACATTTTAATACTGTCGGCTACTGTGTGGACTATGATAACAATCGTTAACATTTTAATACTGTCGGCTACTGTATGGGCTATGATAACAATCGTTAACATTGTATTGCTGTCGTGTTGCCTGTATGGATGCCCGCCTGTTGCCATGACCCAAATGGAGAGCACATAATAGCAACACAAGTAACATTCGGCCATGTAACAGGCGGTCATGCATGTTGTAGGGAGCCATTACCGAGGGTTGTGCATGCGGCCAGCTAGCCCATCCTATAGACACTGATAATTGTTTCTCGTGACTTTCCATCACACAAACATATACATGCACGTGTAAAAGTACATACATACACTTACACATACTGACACGTATACAAACACATTGACGCACGTACATAAACACACACACACACGCACGTAAACAAATATATTTATTTATGGTACACAAACACACATAAACGTAGGCTTTACAAACATGTATTACATTCATGTACACACATACTCATGTACATACATGTACACATAGACACATACCCTTGTACATAGGTTTATCCACCCACGTACATAAACACACATACATTCATTTACACAAACACTTAGGTTGGCACGAAGTACAGTATATAAATATACATAAACCATCTTACACAAATATACATAAACCATCTTACACAAACATACACGAACTCACGCACACACACAAACACACCCACACGCCCGTACACAAACACACGCACACGTACGCACACGTACGTACACAAACAAACACACTCACACGCAGTATACAAACAAACACACCCACACGCAGTATACAAAAAAACACACCAATATGTACGTACAAAAACAAACACACCCACACGTACGTACACAAACAAACACACTCACACGCAGTATACAAACAAACACAGCCACACGCAGTACACAAACAAACACACCCACACGCAGTATACAAACAAACACACCCACACGTCCCAATCATCTGGCTCTCTGAATGTATTCATGCGAGACCTGTTATTATTATAGAAGGCTGAACCATTCTAATTGGCGCGGAACGATCTGCAATGAAATGTTGATGAGTCTCATTAGAAACAGTGATTTCCAGCTGTATTTTAACTGCAGAACGCCTTCTCATGCATGATTCATGTCTTCTTATTGCGACATATGTAGGACGACATAGTTGATGAAAGGAACGATATACGAGAATAGTTGTGACAGAAGGGGTGTACGGGTGTCTAACAGAGTGTTAGAGCTCTCGCTTCTTATAGGCTGGTACGGGGTTCAGTCTCCCAACTGCGACACCTGATTTAAAGTTTGGTTTGGGATAAACAGCAAGTAATGAAACGGCAACCGAACGTCATCAAATATTAGGCTAGTATAATGAAGTCTCTAACACGTCATCCCCGACAACAGTGTAAACTATCGCTTAAAAAAAATGGAGATGACCACAGTGAGAAAAGTCTGAGAGGGAGACATGTTGATCTCCTGTGATTGGGTCAGGCGTACGCGGGAGAAGTCTGAGAGGGAGACATGTTGATCTCCTGTGATTGGGTCAGGTGTACGCGGGAGAAGTCTGAGAGGGAGACATGTTGATCTCCTGTGATTGGGTCAGGTGTACGCGGGAGAAGTCTGAGAGGGAGACATGTTGATCTCCTGTGATTGGATCAGTTGTACGCGGGAGAAGTCTGAGAGGGAGACATGTTGATCTCCTGTGATTGGGTCAGTTGTACGCGAGAGAAGTCTGAGAGGGAGACATGTTGATCTCCTGTGATACGGTCAGGTGTACGCGGGAGAAGTCTGAGAGAGAGACAGGTTGATCTCCTGTGATTTGGTCAGGTGTACATTGGAGATACGTAGATTATTTATCGTAAGGGACGTCACTGCTGGGAGAAGTAGGTTGTTGTTGTCGGACATGCTAGCTCATTAAAGGGAATGATGAGATTAAAGGGAATAGTGAGATTAAAGGGAATGGTGAGATTACAGGGAATGGTGAGATTACAGGGAATGGTGTGATTAAAGGGAATGATGAGATTACAGGGAATGGTGAGATTAAAGGGAATGATGAGATTAAAGGGAATGATGAGATTAAAGGGAATAGTGAGATTAAAGGGAATGGTGAGATTAAAATGAACAGTGAGATCAAAGGGAATGGTGAGATTAGAGTCAAATCTGAAGAAAATGTTTAGACTGAAGTTGAAAAAGGCACACAGAAAATGGCGACACAAAAGAGAGGCAAACACTTTGAAATAGACTTAGAGAAACATGGACAAGGAATGGCACAAGAAGCTAAACAGCAGGAAAATAACGAGACAAAACAGAAACAGGAAGACAGTGGTGATAGAAGCCAGCATGGGAAAAGAAACAAGTTCAGGAAGTTATGATGAAGGAAAGAATCATAATACAAATAACTGCACCACAGAGAAGAATGGATCCAGGTATATACTGATGGATCACCAACGAGAGCAGAACTGTACCCCAGAGACGCACAAATCGAGGTATATACTGATGGATCAGCAACGAGAGCAGAACTGTACCCCAGAGACGCACGGATCCAGGTATATACTGATGGATCAGCAACGAGAGCAGAACTGTACCCCAGAGACGCACGGATCCATGTATATACTGATGGATCAGCAACGAGAGCAGAACTGTACCCCAGAGACGCACAGATCGAGGTATATACTGATGGATCAGCAACGAGAGCAGAACTGTACCCCAGAGACGCACAGATCGAGGTATATACTGATGGATCAGCAACGAGAGCAGAACTGTACCCCAGAGACGCACGGATCCAGGTATATACTGATGGATCACCAACGAGAGCAGAACTGTACCCCAGAGACGCACGGATCCAGGTATATACTGATGGATCAGCAACGAGAGCAGAACTGTACCCCAGAGACGCACGGATCCAGGTATATACTGATGGATCAGCAACGACAGAAGAACTGTACCCCAGAGACGCACGGATCCAGGTATATACTGATGGATCAGCAACGAGAGCAGAACTGTACCACAGAGACGCACGGATCCAGGTATATACTGATGGATCAGCAACGAGAGCAGAACTGTACCCCAGAGACGCACGGATCCAGGTATATACTGATGGATCAGCAACGAGAGCAGAACTGTACCCCAGAGACGCACGGATCCAGGTATATACTGATGGATCAGCAACGAGAGTAGAACTGTACCCCAGAGACGCACGGATCCAGGTATATACTGATGGATCAGCAACGAGAGCAGAACTGTACCCCAGAGACGCACGGATCCAGGTATATACTGATGGATCAGCAACGAGAGCAGAACTGTACCCCAGAGACGCACGGATCCAGGTATATACTGATGGATCAGCAACGAGAGCAGAACTGTACCCCAGAGACGCACGGATCCAGGTATATACTGATGGATCAGCAACGAGAGCAGAACTGTACCCCAGAGACGCACGGATCCAGGTATATACTGATGGATCAGCAACGAGAGCAGAACTGTACCCCAGAGACGCACGGATCGAGGTATATACTGATGGATCAGCAACGAGAGCAGAACTGTACCCCAGAGACGCACGGATCCAGGTATATACTGATGGATCAGCAACGAGAGCAGAACTGTACCCCAGAGACGCACGGATCCAGGTATATACTGATGGATCAGCAACGAGAGCAGAACTGTACCCCAGAGACGCACGGATCCAGGTATATACTGATGGATCAGCAACGAGAGCAGAACTGTACCCCAGAGACGCACGGATCCAGGTATATACTGATGGATCAGCAACGAGAGCAGAACTGTACCCCAGAGACGCACGGATCCAGGTATATACGGATGGATCAGCAACGAGAGCAGAACTGTACCCCAGAGACGCACGGATCCAGGTATATACTGATGGATCAGCAGCGAGAGCAGTGAAGAAAGAAGGCGCATTAATCTATGTTGTCTCCACAGAAAAAGCAAATGAATCCACTAGTTCATCCACTGGAAAATTCTGTTCAAACTACTCGGCTGAAGTACAAGCACTAATTATTGCTGCAGAAATGGTTAGCAACACAACAAGCCAATGTCAGCCACAACAAGCCAATGTCAGCCACAACAAGCCAATGTCAGCCACAACAAGCCAATGTCAGCCACAACAAGCCAATGTCAGCCACAACAAGCCAATGTCAGCCACAACAAGCCAATGTCAGCCACAACAAGCCAAGGTCAGCCACAACAAGCCAATGTCAGCCACAATAAGCCAATGTCAGCCACAACAAGCCAATGTCAGCCACAACAAGCCAATGTCAGCCACAACAAGCCAATGTCAGCCACAACAAGCCAATGTCAGCCACAACAAGCCAATGTCAGCCACAACAAGCCAATGCCAGCCACAACAAGCCAATGTCAGCCACAACAAGCCAATGTCAGCCACAACAAGCCAATGTCAGCCACAACAAGCCAATGTCAGCCACAACAAGCCAATGTCAGCCACAACAAGCCAATGTCAGCCACAACAAGCCAATGTCAGCCACAACAAGCCAATGCCAGCCACAACAAGCC